>CAJUYI010003724.1:0-21690 GCA_910591695.1 Galerucella pusilla | reverse complement strand
GGACAAGCAATGGAGCAAGTTGAGTATTCAGTTGGTATTAGGGTTGCGTATATCTAACTCTGATAGTTCTCGAGAAATTTTAAATTTGTTTTTTAATACTCAATTATTTGCTGATATCCAGTTACCCATGACATGATACTCCGATGGAAAGATTTTAAAAATTTAAAATTTGTTGATTGATTTATTATCGATAAATTAAAGGTCTCTTGAATCAGAATTTTATTAAGGGTAAGTACACTATTTTTGGGCATACAGATACAATAAGCTTTAAAATTATGAAAAAATAACTAGGTACAAAAAATTCAAAGAAGGTGTTCAAAGTGACGCCCATCTTGTTGGATACAAATTTGAACCTTTTTAAAAAAAAATTATTGCTCACTTTCTTTAACATTTCTGGTGTTACTGTTTGAAACGCTCTCCTTATAGTCCTTATCCTATCCTTCATGTTCTCAGGAGTGGTTGGCTCTGTATTGTAGACAATACTTTTTATGTAACCCCAAAGAAAATAGTCTAATGGCGTCAAGCATGGGAACCTTGGCGGCCAAAGATAAGGAGCCCCTCGCCCAATCCATTTTTGTGGAAAAATGTTCTTCAGGTAACGCCGGACAATTATACTGTAATCAACAGACGCACCATCTAACTGCAGCCACATTTTTTGTCCTGTAGCTAGTGGAACGTCATCTAAAAGTTCGGGTAGTTTGTTACGTAAGAATTTACGAACTTCTCTTCCAGTTAGCTTCAAGTTTTTTTACTAATCTCATTGCAATATTAATGTTTGAGTGACCTTCATAAAATTCTGATTCAAGAGACCTTTAATTAATCGATAATAAATCATACAACAAATCACTTATTGTCAAAATAACAAATTTTAAATTTTTAAAATCTTTCCATCGGAGTATCATGTCATGGGTAACTAGATATCAGCAAATCATTGAGTATTAAAAAACAAATTTAAAATTTCTCGAGAACTATCAGAGTTAGATATAGGCAACCCTAATACCAACTGAAAGGTAATAAATTCCCACGTTTAACAGACCCAACAGATACTGGGTGTTCCATTTAAATTAAGCCAGAAATTCATGTATTAAATGATTAGTGTTATACTGTCATATTAAAAACACCCTGTATATGATAGCATACTAGTAAATATTGGAAACAGAATGTCAAAAGCTTCTAGTGAGATGGTGTGAAGCAAATGTGGTTATTCGTTTTTATTTTGAAGTTATTGTATTTTTTCGGAGGGTCTACAAATTATGTAAAATCGATTTATCCTGGAAACTGAACTAGATAGGTATAGGGAAATGTTAATGAACTTACAGTATTTTTAATAGTACAATTCAAAAATGTGATAAAATACAGGGTGTTCCATTTAAAAAAACCTAACTTTGATAGGGCACGCTTTTTTGGAGCACCCTGTATATTCCGAAATATTTTTAAATTATAGTCCTAAGTAATTTACTTAATTCTACGTCTTAGTTTTTCTAATTTCATTTGCCGTTAAGACGCCAGAGAATAGTTCGTTCATAGTGCCCCACCCTGTATCTGTTAAAATCTTCACAATTTGTAAACGATTTTAAGCAAACTTAATATTCACATGGTTTTTTCCTTTGTGTGACAACGCATATGTTTACTCAAAGTTCCCTTCTCTCTGTATGACTTTGAACAAACTTCACATTCATATGGTCTTTCACCTGTGTGACAACGCATATGCCTTTTTAAAGTATCTTTCGCTCCAAATGATTTTGAACAAATCTCACATTTGAATGGTTTTTCACCTGTATGGACACGCATATGTTAAGGTATATGATATTTCTGTAAAAAAGTTTTTGAACAAATAGCACACGTAAAAGACTTTTCACTTGTGTGCCAACGCATATGTATATTTAAATGACCCTTCCTACTAAATGATTTCAAACAAACTTTACATACATATGGTTTTTCCCCTGCGTGACAACGCAGATGATGTCTTAGAGTTCCTTTCTCACTAAAGGACTCTGAACAAATTTTGCATACGTATGGTTTTTCCTTTGTATGACATTTCATGTGAAGAGTTAAACTTCCCTTTCGTTTGAACGACTTAACATATTCCGCATTTGAATGGTTTTTTCCCCGTGTGACAAAGCATATGCATTTTCAAATAATCACATTTTTTAAATGATTTCGAACAAACTTTACATTTGAATGGTTTTTCCTGTGTGTGACAGCGCATATGTGTATTCAAACTATATTTCACTTTAAATGATTTCGAACAAACTTCACATTTGAATGGTTTTTCATTTGTATGGAAACGCATATGTATAATTAACTGACTTTTGTATAAGAAAGTTTTTAAACAAATTTCACAATTGAAAGGCTTTTCTTCTTCATGTAAATTTGTATTAAAGCAACGGTTATGTGGAAAAGGTGAAGTCTTCTTATTTGTATCACAGTTTTCACTATTAATATGGTTACTTATAACATTTTCATTAGAGCATGATTTAAAACTATCACCATTATCCAACTGATCTGTCTCCTGCAACTCTTTTTTTAAATCGTGTTCAACTATTTCAATTTCTGCTTTTAATTCGTGTTCGACTATTTTGATTTCTTCTTTTAATTCGTGTTCGACTATTTCGATTTCTTCTTTTAATTCGTGTTCGACTATTTCAATTTGTTCTTTTAATTCGTGTTCGACTATTTCAATTTCTTCTTTTACAACTGTATTAGGATCATCAGGAATTGTATTATAACTAATTGTAGTTTTAGTATTGTTGATTTGTTTTTGGTTTATTTGAGTCATGTATACTTTCCATCCTTTAAAACGGTGACTGGTTGAAAAGTGACAAGAAAAGTCTACTCTTTTCGTAAACATGTTTCCACAAACTTCACATACAATAATCCCTCCAAGAGAATTTGTTTTCTTGATATATTCTGTAAGAAATTAAAAACATCTATGTACAGTCTGTGTCAAAATGCTTCTCTAAGAATTTGTTTGCTAAAATAATGAAAATATATAAAAAAATTAACAATGAATAATCATTCATAATCGTAGCAGTTGTTCTACAATAAAGTAATCTACAACTGGAACGTGATGTTATGACAGTAGCAATAATTAGATACTATAAGTATACAGTGTGAATTTCAAGTATGGAGCGCTTCAATAACCTCGCAAATGGCGATTTTTATAGATTTTGGTTAGGGTCTTGGGATGCGGCCGATATTATGATTGTATTTAATTTTTTTTCCGGAATAATAATGAACTTTGTTATTTGGAATGGATCACCCTGTATGTTTTTTAACTCTTGAAATCCTCAATATTTATCTCTGCTTAAGTTAAAATAGTGCCTATTTCGATGGCTGTAATTGAATAAACTCGTTTAATTTGAATAGAATTCATCAATTTATATCCTAATAGAAATATCATAACAAAATTTGTAAAAAGTTTAACGAAACTGGTGCAATAAAATATTTCCCCAAATCATGGCACAGAAAACCTGCAGCAACTGGGGACAAATATTTTGATATTTGAGTAAAAGATAAATTAGGAATTTAAAAAACATATTATAGTTAATGCTCAAAATGTTGTCCGTTTACTTCAATACAATAAGCGATGCTATTTTTAAAACTTGAATACAAGTTTCCGTCAATTTTCCAGTCCATACATTCAGTTTTTGTGGATATTGAGTTAGGGATTCACGCATCCAGCGAGGATTGGTACATTACCAAGTGTCTCTACGATTATGCCAATTTAATCTTTTATCGTCCTCTCAACATGGTTATACTTCCAAAAAGAGTACAGAGACTGCTTTAATAGAGTTTTATAATAAAATCGTAAGATCACTAGATAATAAAAGGCAAGTAATGGGCTTATTTATTGATTTTTCTAAAGTTTTTGACTGTGTGGATCATAAACTTCTACTTCTTAAACTATCTAGATATGGAGTAAGGTGTACCGTTAAGTTTATTAGAGTCATATTTATCAAATAGAAGACAAATTGTTCAAGTGAACAATAGTGTTATAGTCTAAGATCCGGCTGCAGGATTAGTGCGCTCATCTGTTTTTTGCTGAAAACCAAATTTTTATGTATATTTATAATTAGAAGAATATAGATTTACCAGGTTGCCTATCAAAATTTGGCCGCCAGTATTTTTAATTGAATTATTTTTAATTTATTTTTGGGAAAAACTTTCGTTCACTTGTTTTTTGGATAAAATTACGTCTACATCACGGTAATTTATATGAAGATTTCAAAAAATCACGGTTGCCGTTGCGCAACTGGCCGCACCTCTTCGCAGCCAGGTGTAAACAGGTATGATTTCGATACACTTATACGTTCATAACGTTTATTTATTGATCATATACCAAATTAAAGTTAATTCTTTTTTTATTTATTATCATATATGGTTGCCCAATTAAATCCACCCGCAAATAAGGGTTGCTGGTTTTTAAAAATGATAAATATTTAAGGTAGAGTGAAAGGGAGTTAGTGCGTAACATCATTTATCAGACGAAGATAGCGATTGCCGAATGTACGACGTTTATGCTTCTTTGACGAATCCTACTGACATCTTCAATGAAAACAAAATCGATGCGGTCCAAGAGTTTACGTGCCTTATGTATGGACTCCCGAAGTGTCAAAGTGTAAATTTCGCAAGATTTTTATTATTTAACAAAATGTACGCTTCAAAACAAAATAATGAGAAATTTATGAAAAAAATTAGAGGTTTGGACTCAATGCACATTCCACCGTGTTGGAATTGTTTTAAGCAAAAATTGTTACGGACAATCTTTGTTAATTCAATGTGGTTGTTTGCTATTAGATGGTTTTCTAAAACCAACATGGTTCCTGGGAGAATCAAATCCAACGCAAGTTAAGAGTGTGCTATGTGATACCGTTGATTGATAAGTTTCATCAATCAACGGTGATACCTTGAACAAATCTTCCGATAGTAACGACGATTCTGATCTGTAGCGATGATAGTGTATCTAAGGGCTCCGATGATTTAGATTTTTAAATAAGAGTTACAGAAATATAAGATCCATTTTTAAATTTTTTATTTTAACATGTAACAGACGATTAAATACTTGAACAAAATCTGATAAAATGTTCAAACAGTACTTTTAAAATAAAATATTCTTTTACTTAAGTCACCTTGGTTTTATTTCTTAAATCAATATTAAATATATTATATCAATATTAATTTTTTGTTCTAATTTTTAAATTTGTGATTTTGAAAAGGAAGACATATTTTTGGAGTATTTATCAAGTCACCTCTATTACTCCCTGGTGGTTGAGAACACATTCGACGCATGCTAGATGGCTTAAATAAAGTTACGCGCTAACTCTCTTTCACTCTACCGTAAATATTTATCATTTTTAACAATCAGCAACCCTTATGTGCGGGCTGATTTAATTGGGCAACCATATATGATAATAAATAGGAAAAAATTAGCTTCAATTTGGTATATGATCAAGTCCGGTACTTTCCTTTTTGAAAACTGTGGATTTTACACAGTCTGTTCGTTGTGGAAAATTTCTTAGTTATATCGACAAAACGATGCCAGATATATCAGTTCGTGTTGAATAAAATTATAAATTCAGAGGTAGATGTTCGCTTACTTATTTCACTTTTATTAATTATATTACTGGTTTCTTATATAAATAATTTATTTTATGCACGACCGGGCGAAAAAGTTCAGATTATAAATACTTTTAGCGGGCGTAAAGTGTCACTTTACCGCCCGCGGACTACTTTAAAGTGAATTTCTTTTTTTTTAAATGCACATGTAGTTAGTAAAACAAACTTTATTATTATTATTTATTATCATGGAAATATTTGGTACAATTAACAAAATATGAGTTTAATAAAGAAATGATAACTTTAAAAGCCCAAACATAAGATCCTCACACTTATAATTTTATACTAATAACACAATTTGAACAATTACTCATAGAAATGTTAGTATTTGCTATCTTGCTCTGTTGTAAGTTGCTACGAACTTCTACTAACTCCGTATGATTTGGGTTACTGCTGGAAGGTGTATGCTCAAAAGAATCGGTATGTAAATTTGAAAATTCAGCTGTGCGACTAGTAGAAGGCATATCAGCATTGACAATTTTTTTGGCGGTTTTAATTTTATTTGCCACAGAATCTTCAATATAACCTTCTGCCACCGTTGTAGACTTCCAACCAGCATGTCGCTTTATGCTAAGGATATCCTCACCTGCATTAGCTAACAAAGTTGCTGAAGATCGTCTCTAAAACAATGGCCTGTGTAGTCTGTTGGAGTAGGCAATTTTAAATAAGTTGCTATTTTAAAAGGAATTTGACCAAATGTATTCTCTCCAACCACTGACTGGAACATTTTCCATTACGATAATACACAAAAAAACGTCCGTGGTTGGTATTTGTCGTACGTAGTGAAGCATATTTTCGATATAAGTCGAGATAACTTGGTGATTCCTGTTCTTTGTCAATCACACTGAAAATGCGGTCAATTTTAGTTTTAGATGCTCGTATGGTTACCAATAACGTTGTTCCTAAATCTTGAATATCGTCTATTGGAATATTAGCTAATTCCTCTCGACGACATGCTCCACAAATACCAAAAATTAGTGCAACCTACAATAAATAATCATATTAACATAATAGTCTAAAATTTAAAAAAAAAACAATTAACTTACTTTCATCATAATGTTACGCGAGCTGCTGCATTAATGTGCTCAATTAGTGCCCCCAGTGAAATTCCCATATGATACGACTATGGCTCCTCCGCCGTATTTTCAAGAATGATCTGGAACACGTAACATCTAGAAAAACCCGGCGCATCCACCAAAACTTCGAGTTCTAGAGGTTTCTAGAAAAACATACGTGAGAGTATAAATAGGCGACGATCTTCGCAGCGGAGGCAGTTAGTCAGTTAGTGTTGATACTGAAAGAAAGCAATCGCGCCTCGATAAAGTGTTCATTAAGTGACTCTCATATAAATTATAGTTAGTGTATTATATAAATTAGTAAATAATGACTGTATTTGAATATAAATCTGTACATATAAATTAATTGTAAATATAAATTAGAATAAACGTTACATTGGTGTCAGAAGTGGGATAATATAAATAAATAATTACGTAAAAATGGCGAAGAGACTATGTGACCTGAAAGTGACGGAACTAAAAGCAGAATTAGAAAATCGCGAGTTGGAAACGTCCGGAAAGAAGAGTGAATTGGTTGAAAGACTGAAAACAGCACTGGAAAGTGAAGACTTGGATCCAGAAACATTCTTATTCAATGACGAGTCCTCCACCATAATCTCGTCAATATCTGCTATGAAGGACGATATTTCTGCTAATATGGACGAGAAGATTTCTACCATGAAGAATGAGATTTCTACAATCAAGGACGATATTTCTGCTAATATGGACGAGAAGATTTCTACCATGAAGAATGATATTTCTGATATGAAGAACGATATTTCGGCCGATATTTTGTCAATGAAAAAGGACATTGCCGCTGAAGTCGAAAATAAAATTTCGTCCCTAAAATCTGATATGGAGAATGAAATTTCTGCCGTGGAAGAAAAGATTAAAAGAATGGGGCAAGAAATGGAACAAAAAATCAAAGAAATCGAAAGGAAGACTAGTCATCACCCGGATATTACAACTAGGCAAGCCCCGAACAACGACGAACTGGCAGAGAAAGTAGAGTTGAAACCGAAAAGGGAAAACGATATTAACAGCCGAGTGAAACTGCCAACATTCGATGGTAAAACGTCATGGCCGAACTATCTCAAGCAATTCGAGGCGGCATCAAAGGCAAACAACTGGAGTGAGAAAGAAAAAGCGTTGAATTTAACTCTTGCCCTTAGAGGAGACGCCATGGATATCCTCCAGACCATTCCAGTGGAAGAGACCGAAGATTTTGAACAACTCAAAAAGCGATTGAACATGAGATATGGCCTGGAACACTTGGAGCATCTGTACCAGTCGCAACTGAAAAACCGCAAACAGAAACGCGACGAAACTCTGCAAGAATTCGAAGCAGACATTGCGAGGTTGGTGCGGTTTGCCTATCCATCGGCACCGGAGAATGTCATGGAATGTTTAGGGGTACAGACATTCATCGACGGAGTTCGTGACCATGAAATGCAGAGAACTCTACGCTTGGCTCGGCACAAGACACTGGTCGACGTACTCTCTGCAGCCTTGGAGTACGAAGCAGCTACACAGGCTTCCGGAGTATACGGCAAGGTGAGGGCTGTAGCAGACGAAGAAGTGGAGAACAAGCTTGACCAGATCGTCAACATGATGAAAAGCATCTCACATGGAAAATCGAAAACTGTGAGATGCTGGAATTGTGGAGAAATGGGACATGTACGCAGTTCGTGCAAGCGACCGAGAACTGCTACAAACAAAGACGCCCAGCAGGAAAACTAGGAAGGGTCGACCTTCAGAGGGCAGCTTCGACCCGAAGACCTTCCAAAGACCCTCTCATTCTAATAGCCTCTCTGAAATGTCGCGATGATAGTGTATACGTGGATGGTGAAGTTAATGGTAGGAAGTATACACTATTGGTGGACACTGGAGCAACGAGGACTATTATTCGCCCCGAGACTGTCAACACCCGGAAAAGACTTTTACCGACGAGACTGCGACTCAGGACTGCCACAGGTGAAAGCGCCAATGTCCATGGAGAACTACCGGTGCAATTGGGAATTGGCGCAGAGAAGTTCACCCACACTGTCGTTGTCGCTGATATCGAAGAGGACATAATACTCGGAATGGACATTATGAACCTACATGGCTTCCAGCTAGATTTCAAGAACCGAGTGATTAGAGTAGGTTCTGAGGAAGTATTCCTTCACCCACACGAGGATAAGACTGTTCAGGTAGCCGTACAGGAGGATACAGTTGTACCCGCAAGGAGTGAATTTTTCACTGTGGCAAGGCTACAAGGAACCGTCGAAGAAGGAACACCGGTCATGATGGAACCATGGAATCATGATAAAGAGGTTGGTCGAGGAATCCTGATAGGAAAAGGGTTAGTCATGGCTGCCGAAGAAATACCTGTACGCATTATAAATGTAAATGACCATCCCATAACTATAAAGAAGGAGACCAAAATTGGAACTTGCGTACCAGTGGCGTCAATAATTCATCAAACAACTTCCAATGATGCCAACAATAAATTTGAACAAATGATAGCAGTGGCTGGACAATCCCTTAGCCTGCAAGAGAAGAAAAAAATCAGAGAACTCTTGCTACAATACCGATCTCTTTTTGTACCAAAAGGAGGAAAGACAGGAAGAACATCTGCTGTCAAACACAAAATTGACACCGGTGACGCTAAACCGATAAGACAATCGGCTCGACGGCTACCACAGGCCAAAAGAGAGGAAGCGGAGAGAATTGTTCGCGAGATGGAAGAGGACAAGGTAATAGAACCTTCTACCAGCCCTTGGGTCTCTCCGGTAGTTCTGGTAAAGAAGAAGGATGGAACCACGAGGTTTTGCGTGGACTACCGGCAATTGAACAACGTTACAAAGAAAGATAGCTATCCTCTACCGAGAATCGACGATACTCTGGATACGCTGGCCGGTAGCAAATTGTTTTCTACCTTGGACCTGAAGTCTGGATATTGGCAGGTAGAAATGGATCCAGCCGATAAAGAAAAGACAGCGTTTACCACCGGATCTGGACTATGGCATTTCACCGTTATGCCATTTGGGCTGTGCAATGCCCCCGCAACGTTCGAAAGACTGATGGAAAACGTATTGCGAGGGTTGTCCTGGAAGACATGCTTAGTGTACCTTGATGACATCATAGTCTTGGGAAGGACATTCGAAGAACATCGAAAGAATTTGGAAGGTGTTTTCAAAAGGTTGCAAGCTGCCCAACTGATGCTCAACCCCAAGAAATGTCAACTATTTCAAAACAAAGTCAATTATCTAGGCCATGTAGTCAGCAAAGATGGTGTAGCTGTGGACGAAGAAAAAGCTGCTACCGTACGAAAGTGGCCAAGACCCACCGACAAGCACCAAGTTAGAAGCTTCCTTGGACTCTGTACATACTACAGGCGATTTATAAAGAAGTTTGCAGATATCGCTAAACCCTTGACACGACTTACAGAGGAAGCAAGGGAGTTTCGCTGGGACGAAGACTGTCAAACTTCGTTCGAAACCTTGAAAAAGCACTTGACTACTGCACCTATACTCGGCTATCCACTACCAGAGGGAGAATTTATACTAGATACTGATGCTAGCAATGTTGGAATTGGAGGAGTGCTATCACAGGTTCAAGGAGGACAAGAGAAAGTTCTGGGATATTTTAGTAAAGTTCTTTCCAAACCAGAACAAAACTACTGCGTCACAAGAAGAGAGCTCCTAGCAGTAGTGAAATCCGTGGAGCACTTCTATCAGTATCTGTATGGGAAGAAATTTTTGATTAGAACCGATCATGCCGCACTTGAGTGGCTTATGCAATTTAAGAACCCTGAAGGTCAAATCGCCAGATGGATCGAGCGGCTCCAAGAATATAATTTCACCATTGAGCATAGAGCCGGAATAAGCCACAGAAATGCAGACTCACTCTCTAGAAGACCATGCCCAGCAGAGTGCTCTCACTGCACCAAAACAGAAGCTAAGGAAGCTGCCATTCGAAGAACCACGGTGACCAGCGACGAATGGACACCGGAAAAGTTGGAAGAGGAACAAGAGAACGATCCCGACTTGAAGAAAATCCGACATTGGAAAAAGGAAAACTGCCGACCTACTTGGCAGGAGATTTCAAGGTATTCGCCAACGATGAAATCGTATTGGGCCCAGTGGGACTCGCTGGTTCTGGAAAACGGTTTGCTACAGCGAGTAATCGAGAACGATGAAGGTTCCGGAAGTAGAAGACAGTTGGTGATTCCAAGAACAAGGGTTGCAGCAGTACTGCGGAAATTACACGACAGTCCGTCAGGAGGACATCTAGGTGTGAAGAAGACCCTCCAGAAAGTGCGAGAACGTTTTTATTGGATGCACAGTTCCGAAGATGTGAAGGACTGGTGTAAGAAGTGCACTACCTGTGCTACGACCAATGGACCACAAGGAAAAAGAAAGGCTCCTATGAAGCAGTACAATGTCGGAAGCCCTTTTGAACGCATTGCCCTGGACATTGCCGGACCGTTTCCACCGACAGCAAATGGCAGCAGGTACATTTTGGTGGTGATGGATTATTTCACAAAATGGGTAGAAGCGTATGCCATTCCAAACCAAGAAGCCGCAACTGTTGCCGACGTGCTTTTGAATGAGTTCATTTGCCGATATGGAGTGCCCCTGGAAATACACAGCGACCAGGGCAGAAACTTCGAAAGCCAGCTGTTCCAGGAAGTTTGTGAAAAGCTCGGCATGAATAAAACGAGAACTACGGCTTTGCATCCACAGTCGGACGGAATGGTAGAGCGAATGAACAGAACTCTTGGCAAATACCTGTCTAAAGTAGTATCTAACCATCAGCGAGATTGGGACCAATATCTCTCGCTATTTGCGATGGCCTACAGATCCGCCATCAATGAGTCTACCGGCCAAACACCAGCAAAAGTTCTGTTCGGACGCGAAATGAGATTACCCTGCGACCTTGAATTTGGATGCCGACCCGGAGAAGACATAGCTGGTGAAGATTACGTGACCCAGCTGAGAAAAAGAATGGACGACGTACACGAGCTGGTTCGATCGAATCTCCAGATCGCTAGCGATAGGATGAAGAAAAGGTACGATACGCAAGCTACAGAAGGAGGTTTCCACGAAGGAGACAAAGTCTGGCTGCATAACCCAAGAAGACAAAAGGGTTTTTCTCCAAAGTTGCAGAAAGCTTGGGACGGTCCGTACCTCGTGAAGAAACGAATCAACGATGTCATCTATCGTATCAGCAAGATCCCAAACGGAAAGCCAAAGGTGGTACACCGTAACCGATTAGCGCCATTCGAGGGTGACCACGATGAAGAAGTAAACCAGCTTCAGGAAGTAGCCGATCCTGCTTTTGTAGAGTTCATGGGTGCTTATGGTGGTACCGGAAAAGCAAGATTCGGCGTCACCACTGAGAGACGACAAGACATGCTTACCGTTCCAGAGGAATACTCACTGGCAATAAACATCCCTGCCAGCGTAACCGATGCACGCGGACTGGCATCTCTGTTCATAAAGAAGAGTGGCGCCCGACGTTTGCAAGACCAGTTACCAGTACCAGGTAAAGCTCTGAAGCTGCAAGATGGCTCCCGCTACAATTTCCACCTAGTGACGAGAAACACCTTCGACGAAAGACCAACGTACGAGGATGTCTGGAAAGCATTACGAAGCTTGAGGGAGCATGTGCTTGAATTGGACGTGCATAGGCTAGCCATGCCCAAGATTGAATGTAGGCATTTAGATTGGCGAATAATCCGTAACATGGTAGAAGTAATCTTCCGAGACACCGAAGTGCAGGTACTAGTCTGCGGCCAAGCACGGGAGACACAGCCAACAGAGAAGACGGTCGCATGTTACTTCCATGCAACTGGAAAATGTAACAAGGGAACCAGTTGCCGATACAGTCATCTCGTTTCCGTTTCCTAGTTAGTTCCAGGAGGAACTGTCTCTTAAGGAGGGGGCAATGTTACGCGAGCTGCTGCATTAATGTGCTCAATTAGTGCCCCCAGTGAAATTCCCATATGATACGACTATGGCTCCTCCGCCGTATTTTCAAGAATGATCTGGAACACGTAACATCTAGAAAAACCCGGCGCATCCACCAAAACTTCGAGTTCTAGAGGTTTCTAGAAAAACATACGTGAGAGTATAAATAGGCGACGATCTTCGCAGCGGAGGCAGTTAGTCAGTTAGTGTTGATACTGAAAGAAAGCAATCGCGCCTCGATAAAGTGTTCATTAAGTGACTCTCATATAAATTATAGTTAGTGTATTATATAAATTAGTAAATAATGACTGTATTTGAATATAAATCTGTACATATAAATTAATTGTAAATATAAATTAGAATAAACGTTACAATAAGATATAAATTATCTGGAGCATCTACTAAAAATAATTCCATTTCTTCCCTGGTTACAATTTTTGATTTTTTTGGTTTATAACTGTCTGATTTCCGTTTTAAGAATGTTGTCAATCTTGAATATCTAACGATGTTTATATTATTGTGCAAATTTACAGTTGCTTTTAACATCGAATAATATGACCATAGAGACGACGGCTTACGGCATTTGGACTTTTCCAGAAAAAATGCAAGAAATACATTTTCTGTATAGTTACCATCTATAGCATTCTTCAATTTGCACCAGCTAACAAATTCATCGTAGACCTTATCGTATATTCTCTTAGATTTGGCGGGTAGTGAACTTAATTTTGCATCTTCTGCTGCTTTAAAAATTTCCGGTGATGTTCCGGAAACTATTTCATCGTCACTACTGTCACTGTCCATTACATAAACAAAATATATAAAACTTCTTCGAAAATATACCAAGACACTTGCAATACGTGAAGTCGACTGTAAATAAAAATGGCGTCTACCTATTCTTGTCCTATTGACTTGGTTGCTATGGTAACGCGTATAGGTATATAGATTATTGTTTTATCATCTTATTAGTTTCAATAAGACTTATTTTTATTTAACTATACAAATGATTTGGTAGATTGTTATCCAGGGTGAGTTATAATAGTATCGAGGTATAAAATTTATCCAACTTGAAACATTCATAATAACCTACTCACAAAAGGTGAAAAATAGAAAATAAAACATATTTATTAATAAACTATCATTAATACGGTCGTGCATAAAATTTTGTATATTTATTAATAAATGAATATTAAAACGGTCGTGCATAAAATATTGTATGTATTTCAGGCGTAAACAGCGTTTATGGACCTTACGTGTTACTTACACGTTGCGGTCCATAAACTACATTTTCCGAACGTAATTTCATTAAATAATAATCAAGTAGTTAATCACTAAAATTTGGTTATCTCGAAAACCGTTAAGATTTTAGGATACTAACAGATATACCTTTTTTTGTTGTAATTATGTGTCTTTTATTTTTTTTTTACAAAAGTAGCGCTAATGTAAAAGTCGAAAAGTTTTGCGTACATTTATGCTGCATACGTGGCCTATGTGGCGCCCTCTACAAAATACATCGAAATAGGTAAAAAAATAATGATTTCTTATATCAAAAAACCCCCAACCTCAAATTTTTGTGCATATAACTCAAAAAGCGTTCAAATTGTTGTGAAAAAGGAAAATTAAAATTGCATGTTCAACACCCTGTTTCTCTCCTAATATCAACATTTTATTAAGGCTACTAGGTTGTGCCCCAATATTTTGAAGTGAAGATTGTACTGTACTCCTATGTACAATTGCTTAAGGACTACCCTGTATACAAGATTAAACTGGTATATATAAGCAGTTCAATGGTAAGTCTTCGAATTCTAGGTTAGGGGACATAATAATATCATCTATTGATTTCTTTAAAAGACCCAAGACGCTGTATGTAGTTCAAAACAAGATCCATATACCTACCTAAATGTCGTATTCCGAGCTCACCATATGAGGTAAAATAAAACTAGAGGCGTCACCAACAAACGAATATATTGAATAAATCCTCAACAAAAGTACAATAAGGATAACGGTCGGTGCACGTTGTTAGCCAGAGACCATCTACTCACTATATTTAAAAACCTTACATTCCAATTTGACCAACATAACAATGAGATCCCCCTTAGATCGGACATAAAGGGCATCACAAAAAAAAGACCGAGTGTGAAATGAGGTTATTAGAAAGGAATTGGAGGTCGAGCCGATCATAAGCAGTATAGAACGACAACAACTGAAGTGGTTTGGACATATGGTAAGAATGGACAACTCGAGACAGGTCAAGTTGATATGGCAAACCAAACCAAAAAATAGAAGATTTAGAGACAGGCCTAGGAGGAAATGGGATGATGTAATAGCTGGTATCCTGGAAAAAATAACAAGAGCTGGAAGGAAGGGAAAGAACTTGCACGAAATAGAAGAAGCTGGGTGAAATTTGTGTATAAAAACGACTGAAACACTCAAGTACAAACCTTGATATTTCATTCAAAGTAACTCAACATTTTGATTGATATTACAATAATAACAATCAAATAGTCAAGTTAAATTAAATGTCAAAAATGGACCATATAATGCCTGGAGTGGGAAAAATAAAGCAATAATCATCAAGTTTATATATTTTATTCAAAATAAAAAGTACACGGCCAATAAAACGTTTTTTACATCTCTTAATAACAAACAGGAAGAACAATAAATGTAGAAAATTATTTTGAATCGCATACGATGTAAAGTAAAACGATTTTTTAAGGTAAGAAGCATTAATAGATTTATAATTATTATCAGTGATCAGGGAACAACGCAAAGTACAACAAATAGTGAAACAGTGACCCTCTCACCTTTATTATTGAAATACAGAACAAAATGCGTATTGTGGAGTACAAAAATAATTGAATATAATATGATGAAGTTGAAAAGTCACAAACATTCTCTTAAGATCAATAATCATTAAAATAGGAGGAGGTATTGTTTTCAAACAAATAACTTTTAGTAATTACATAATACACAAATATGAGGAGATAATTAAAAAATGGGCTAAAGAGGGAAATGATACTAAAAAATACGAATAAAATAATGAATATACAAGGAACATAAAAAAGAAAACCTATACTGACATATCTTTTGAATGATATTGACAAAAGACTGATCAAAAAAGCTCATAATGGTCTCCTTTCTGGTCTCTTACGACGTTTAAGATATTTATTATGGGTTATTTGAAATAAAGCATCTCTGTTAATCACTCTCATGTCAATACCTTTCAAAACATGGTTCACTTCCTTAATATAATTAAAAAAGACAATGTTTATAATTATATCAAGTAAATGATCCTGTCTGTCTCCCTTGTGTTTTGTGTGCTTTAAGTCTTTACATGAGGGTCACTGTTCTGTGGAAATTTTTCTTCGTTGCTGCTTCGGCTACTGCAAATAAAGAAAGTAATATGAGTGAATTGTCAAATGTACCTATTCCAAATATATTTATAAAGCATAACAATTTTTCATACAAATCAGAAAATAGTTTTTTTCTATGACTGTTGAAAAAGGGACCCTTTTTATGTAACATTTTTGTTGAGTAACTGGATCACCGTCAAAGAATGCCATTACACACGACTATGGTCAATCAGCATCGCAGTGCAATATTTGAATCAGACTCGCCATGAAATGTCATAATTTGACTTTTATAGTATCCATAACTACCTACCGGAGGTGATTTAGAGCGGACTTTTTGTTAGAATGATGGATTTAGAAAGTGAAAACGAAATCAACTGCACTCCACCAGAAGTTCTACAAGCTGCCAGTTTACCAGATATTCATGGATTGGCGAAAAGCGAAACATGTTAATTCGTTTTCGGAGAATGTACTGCTAGCCTATTTTGGCGAATTAGCAGTTAAATATAAAGCTTCCTCCTTGTGGTCACAGTATTCCATACTTAGAAGCACAATTTCAATAAAAAATGATGTGAATATTGAAAAATATCCGAAATTATGAGCATTTCTGAAAAGGAAATCCGATGAAATCAACCAGTTCATCACTACAGCTCCTAATGACATTCATCTCGCAACAAAGGTAAGGCAATTATGTGTTATTTATAATTTATAAACTTCTATCAAAGATTTGTCCACCTAGTTTTGAAAAGGAATGTTCAAAAACATAATTTTATTTCATTTCGTTGCTTCGAATGTTTTACCAAAACGTATAAGTTAGATGTCTCTGTGGCTTAGTTGTTAAAGCGCCTGGATGGCGAGAGGGAGATCGCGGGATCGAATCCCATCGCTGTTCCGGGTTCTTTTTATTTGTTTTATACTACAAGTTATTACACATTTACTATAGATATTTGTGCGGAACCCTTCGTGCGCGAATCCGACTCGCACTTGCCCGGTTATTTTTCTTTTTTTTTCCAAAAATTTATGGTTTTTTCAATATTCACTATAGTACGAATTATTTCTTACTGGGTAAAGAATATGAATTCATTCATTTTTTCTAGGTGGCGGTAGTAATGGGATTAATGGGTGCTTGTCGTGCGAATGAACTACATTCGATGAAAATTGAAGACTTCCAAGACCTTGGATCGGCTGCTCTAGTAACAATCCCGAATACAAAGACGAAAATTATCAGAAAATTCACTGTCACCGACCATTTCTATTTGCTTTGTAAAAAGTATATAGAGCTCCGGCCGAATAATGTTTCAACCAATTCATTCTTCTTCAACCTCCAGAATGGTAAATGTACCAATCAAAAAATTGGAATAAATAAATTCGGCGCAATAGGAAAGCATATAGCACTTATCCTATTCCTAAAACTTCCGAACCCATTGTGGGCTCAATTGGATGTTCATCTTCAAATCTGAGGTCTGAAAACATCGAAAATAATACATCCACTACTTCAAAAAATAATAACTTAAATCTGGAATCTTCCTCTACTCCCTGTATAAATTATGGATATTTTTAATCGGATAGCTCAAACACACATATTGTGATTGTGAACAATTACATATTTGTTCCTCGAAACTACTTACCTTTGAAAAATGTTTGTACATATCTTCGAGAAATGATGGTTTTATCTCTTCTGTGAGGTAGAGCAGTACCTATCTGTAGACAATTTATTTATTTACTAATATAATACTTTAAAATATGTTATTTAGTTGGTTTTTGATGAGAATTAAACAAACCAAATAATACAACAAAAAGAACAGCCAGAAGAAATTTTATTATATACATACCATTGTATAAGTGCTCAATGTAAGTGCTTAATGCCCTACAATCCTTCCTCCTCAAACATCTGGTTGGTGGATGGAATATCTATAACATAAAAATTATGTGTTATTTTTTTCTCATGTACATTGTACGACTGCAAAAATTATAGCATGATAAGTTACATAAAACTCATCAATTAAATTCCTCTCATAGGTTTTCTTTGGAGTTTTAATTTTCCTAAGTGGGGAATAATCAATAATTGATGTTTGCATCATATCTACAGAATGTTCAAATGAGTAAAATTATTTCAAACTTATGACAATAAATATCTTTATTTTGCTCAGGAGTTGTTACCTGTGAGACACTATAGTGGGGAACAAAAAATGAGATCCCTCCTTTGGATTTTAATCTAAGAAACATACTCCCATTTAATAACATTCAATAAATATATGTATAAAAAGATTTACTTACCAGGCAAAGAAAACCTTCTAGACTATGAGCCCATGGGGAAAAAAGTGTCGCGATTTGAAACAGAAGCAAACCCATTCAGAACGATAGTTAATCATGCCACCATCAGTTCCAGCACTATGGCGTACATTTTCTCTTGTGCAGAAAAGCGCGTTGAAAACTGAACATTTCATTTTTTACCTCCTGAAATCGTGATATGAAACTGTGCGCCTTTTGTTACATTTGATAGCAGAACCATGGGAGATCGGTCGAGACTCCATGCCGTTCAAAAATATACGTGAGGAAATTCTAGGAAAATTTTTGAAAACTCATTTTTACCCCCTGAAACCGAGATATGAAACTGTACGCCGTTCGTTACATTTGATAGTAGAATCATAGGAGATCGGTCCAGACTCTATGGCGTTCAAAAATAATCGTTCGGAAAATCTAGGAAAATTTTTGAAAACACAATATACATTGACGTGTTACGAAATGTTACGAAAGTAGAACAAATGCCGTAAATTTTCAGATGATATTTTTGGAACTTTAGTTCTTTACGCCAGGTTATGTTTGAGCGACCAGGGGTCGCGACGCAAAAGATCTGACCGTTACGCGTTACGTTATGTTACATTCCTTCGTTATGTGCCTTGCTTGCGTGCTTGTGCCTCCTTAGTCTCTCTCTCGTTTACGAAGCAGCGATTCATAATAATTAATATGCTCCTGCCCGGATTCGAACCCGGGCTGCCCGCGTGCAATGCGAGCATTCTAACCACTGAACCACCGATGCTATATTGAAATTTTATGCAAAGCTGGTATTCGCAGTGCTGGTGATCTACTTGAATTTGTTCGGATACATTTTTACTATTATTTCCATAATTTTTTTTGCGCGACTAAGGGGTCTAGCTACTTTTCGAAATACAGGGTGTTGAAATTTTGAAAACTTAAATGTTTTAATTCGATAACTTTAAAATGGATGGATAAATTGATTTGACATTTGGCAGGTAGTTTTTAAATGTAAAAGGGCATATTTTGAAAGAAATTGTAGTTTGTGCAACTAGTGTGGATATGATAGCCATATCGCACGAGGACGAAGATGGAGCACGACGACGTAGGCGGAGTGCTCAATCGTTCAAGTGCGATATGGACAATCCTCACGAGTCGAGCAGCATATTTTTTCTACGACCCACTTAGGAAAAAATCTAGAAAATAAAAATTTCTATAAACTGTAATATAACTTCAAATTAAAAATTTAACAATTAAATTTTATGTTTCCACTAATTTTGTGGTAAACGAATGTCCAATTTGTATAATGCTACGGTTTCCTTTTTTAAATATACGATGCTGTTATAAGTAGATGCTGCCAGTCGGATTCCCTCATGGAGGGTACCGTACCATTTTCTATAATAATGAATATTCTGCTAAATATTTCAAACGTCTACCTGTTGTCGTTATTATTATCAAGCAGAATGATTATTTAAAAATAAAATTAACAATAAAAAAAAATTCCTCGCGGGGAATCGAACCCGGGTCTACCGCGTGAGAGTCTGGTGTGCTTACTACTCAACCACCAAAGAATATGCAAATTGTTTATCTATAACGTCAGATGTATTACATAAATTTGCTTAAAAGGAACTAAAGTTCCTACCGTGTGTCCCGCGACACGTTCTACCTTTTTTGAGTGGGAAAATCTCGGAAAATAAAAAATTTCCCACGGCTTTTCACACAACTTTTTTTGTACATCACCACTGTTAAATATTTATTTATATGTTGGATAATCTACAGAATCAAATGCCGTACAGTTTCAAATCACCTTTTCAGAGGGTAGAAAATAAGAGTATTCAAAAATGTTCCTAGATTTTCCGAACGATTATTTTTGAACGTCATAGAGTCTGGACCGATCTCCTATGATTCTACTATCAAATGTAACAAACGGCGTACAGTTTCATATCACATTTTTAGGAGGTGGAAAATAAAATGTTCAGTTTTCCACTGCGCTTTTCTGCACAAGTGAAAATGTACGCCATAGTGCTGGAACTGATAGTGGCATGATAAACTATCGTTCTGAATAGGTTCGCTGCTGTTTCAAATCGCGACACTTTTTTCCCCATGGGCTCATAGTCTATTCTCAATACCATGCCACGCCTTCTACTTATTTTTAGTAAGCAGTCCAGGCCAAAGTGACGAGGGCATATTTTCCAATTTTTTTTCCCTATTAAATCCAAAAAGATGGTTTCCAATTCTTTCCAGCCAAACCGAATGTTGTTCTTCATGGCTGGCAAGTTTAATGCTGTATAAAAGAGCAACTACTTTAATATTTTGTCACTTTTCAGTTAATTGAACATGTTTTATATTATAAAAATAAAACTTACCCTGTGCACCTCACACTACAGTCCTTATATAACTAGACATTTTGTTGCCATTGTCTATTGATATAAAAAAGTTCACACTAAACTAAACTAACTTAACACACCCTGTCGACCTTAACAAAATATTATATACTTTATACAATAACGAAGAACAATAATTTGGAAAATTATGTAAGTACTACTAACCGACAAAATCGTCTTTAAACATTTGTTGTTAGGTTAGGTTAAACAGTGTATTGTGGGTGGAAGTTAGTGGAAGTATCTTTCAACGGCGTTGCAGTTTTCTTCATGTTCTCATTAAATCCGCAATTTTAGTATATTTTCCGACTCCCTAGGTGACAGTACCCTCGCTCGTTCAAAGATTCCCTACCCTGGTGCACGGGGCCGCGTGTTGTGTAAAATATGCTTCATAAAATAATTGGTCGGAGTAGAATTCAATGAGACCTCTGGCGGAAAAAATGTAACTGTCGCAACGAGTAAAATAATTAGTTTTGCATTGTTTTTGTATTATATGCAACTCAACGTAATTACCGTAAATTCGTACTTTATTTGTTTAATTTTGTGTCAGTGACAAGTTTATAACTGTGTTTTTCTATTTAACCCAACTGGCATCATTTCTTAGGTAATATTCCTATATAATCAGAGATATTATGGAAGAGGTTATGTTATTCTATTTTTTTGTTTTCATTGCGGATCAAAGATTTAAAATATTACTCAATACAAACCTACCTACCAACTTTTGTACTTAGATATAATTATATCAAAAATAAAATAAAAACACGAAATCAGACCTAAAACTAAACAGTTAATTGAACGCTTGTTGTACTTTTCACTAATATCAACCATACTTATTACTCCAAAAATAAAATATAAGGAGTTAAAATTTACAACACAAAATACTAAAGCACAATCAAAGAAAAAGAAAAAGTTTTACAAAACACACACTGAAATAACTAAATCGGCAAAATAAAATCACTTGAATATTAAATGGCTTAGGTATACGGCAGCTGATTTGTTTTACTCGTTGCTAAGATGACATTGACATTTCAGAGCGCCATCTATCGAATTCTACTTTTCCCAATAATGAAATCGC
>CAJUYI010003723.1:0-21691 GCA_910591695.1 Galerucella pusilla | reverse complement strand
AGGACATAGTCTTTTTCAACAATCGGCATTTTTCGGATCTTCCCGTCAGCTTGGACATGAAATATTTCTGCACTAGAAAGAGCGGCCCTTGAAGTACACTTAAAATAGAAAAACCGAAAATTGAGAATTTTGGACATGGGATAGTTCTGCCCCAAGGGGACGATATACACCGAGAGAAGAGTTATTTATAGACAAATAAACTGATTTGTTTGACCCCCCTTAGTTTAATACTAACATTGCTTATTCAATATTAAGAAGCCATATTAACGTTAAAAGATTGGGAAATTTTGATATAAAAAAATGATGTATTCGAGCGTAATTTCTTTAATGTGAAGAAATTTGTTCTTCTTCATGCACATCTTCATACAATTGTTTTTCAGAAACTATAAAAGTTTACGAAGCACTATATAATATTTGGTCATAAAATATAACGATGCTATTTGGGTAAAAATTGTTTTCATTACCCAGAAAAAAACCTAACATCTTCAATAATATTCCATCACTTTAAAACAACAAATTAAATATTCATAGTAAATCATTTGAAAGTTTTGACAGAAATTTACATTACTTTGGAAAAGTCGGTTTATCAACAACAGGATAACTTTATCCGGCAGATAAAATGTCAAATATTTATCTTTCAGTTTCAATTGGCAGATAGGTCGATATCTTGAGGTTAAGGTCTATTCGAGGGTCTATTACATAACCCCACTATATTCGGTAGAGTTGTTGTGTTTTGGTTTCGTTGTGGTGTTGTGTCAAATTTACTTGGGCTATGAGTAAAGTAAAAAATGGAAAGTACTAGTACTACTAAGAAGAGAGGATGCAATTTAACAACAGAGGAGATAAATTTGCTTCTAAAAATTGCAAATAAACATAAAAATGTAATAGAAAATAAAAAACGGATGAGGCAACCTCAAAATCAAAAGAGGAGGCTTGGATGCAGGGTGAAGCAGCAGTTCGACATTCAAGTGTATCCTCAATCAGTTCTAATATTGATAGAACAGTCTCTTTTGTCATCCTAAATCTTGCATGAAAATCCTGGTCATCCCACTTTTCGAAGTTGTCCACTCTTTCCCTAAATATATAAGGTCTTCTTTCGTGCTCAAGAACTTGCACAATATCCTCGTCCTCGTCGCTATTCAGAAAATTCATATTCATGGTCGATCGACAATCGTTCGACAATCGACTATTGTAAAACTGCGTCCATGTCAGCAATGTCGGGCGACCATCCACACTGGATCGACACCATTCGACATAATTTGGACGCGACTTAAGAAATCACATTAGCCCACAAATGATGTGGCAATTAATATAAAGAACTGTCACCCCACCCTGCCCTATTATTCAGAATCGTATCGGTCGTTTGGAGTGAGTCAGTGAAATTCATAGATAAAGGATATATTATGTAAAATTAGATGGGTTATGTTTTAGATCATGTAGGTATGTTTAATTTTGAAAATGTATGCTTTCCTATTTTAAAAATGTATAGTTTTCATTTTAATGGATCAAAATATTCAGCAACCAGTCTTTTATTCCTATCCTGCATTCCTACTAAACAGTTTCATGCATAAATAGGGAAGACAGTTAATTTTTATTAGATTTAAGCATGTTTGTCATAAAAATACTGTAATTTTAATACGTGTCCAGACTAACCATCGACGCAATATATTGTTCATCAAAATTATAGTTCGGTTATGATGAATATGTTGAATTTTAGTAAAAATTGATAGTTTTCTTAAGAAACTTTCAATTCCAGCAAATAAATATAATTTGCTGGGACCATACATTTTTTACAAATAAAAAACATATCGTTAATCAAAACAATATATTTTTTATGGTAAAGAAATATATTTTTTACCGAGACAATACATACTTTTATGATAAAGAAATGTCATTCTGCCATAGAATAATTTATCTTATGATAAAACAATATAGTTAGCCCGCAAAAATAAGTTTTTGTTATTGGAAAACTACTTTATTTAATTTAAATGCTATTTTGTCATTGTTCCTTAATAAATAATGTTCGAGAATAACATGATACATTTTCACAAGAACAAATATAACTTTCGATAGATAATTCATTTTATTAATGACAATGAATATGGTTTTATTCATAGGTAATATTATTTCCCGAACTTGAAACAAATCCTTTCTTAACGACAAATTAAATATTACTTAGGCCATATGGAAAATCATATTTATTTGACATAATGAGATTTTAATTGTCACAAATAAATCTTTTTCTCGGTGTAGTTCCAAGTCTCTCGACCCTCCAGATCTCAGCCGAGGCTTTTTATTCTATCCGGACTCATTATTACAACTAAAAATACTTACTCCACCACCTCCAAGAGTTTGCTCATGATCCCATTTATTCAAATCGAACGTGTCGAAATTGTCTTCGAAGATCAAATCTCCGGAGCATATTTTTGTCGGAGCTGCCGGTCCACTCGCAGTCGTAATACTCGTTTTGCAATCGGCATTAACACTACTTCCAATACACAAAAATAAAAAACTTATTAATATTATATGCAACATGTTATTAGTTTAACTAAAATTAAATATTTATTTACGTCAATTTAAGTAGTGTTATCTCGAAAGTTGCAGGTTGATTAGTCGGAGGGGGAAAATTATTCTTTATCGGAATACCAGAATAATAATTTTGTTGGATTAGCATAGTTCAACAGATATGATGGTGATTCACACGGGTTTTTTTTCCTTTCCATTATTAAAACTGGGTACTGGTATAAAAAGCTGTTCTTGTGATAATGACCTGTAGACAATCTTTGTTAGTCTCCGTTTCACATGAGAAAAATCCACTAGAAGTCTAGAAGCTGCAGTCGTAAGCGCCAAGAAGCTGTACATAACAATATTTTAACATAAAAATCGGTCAAAACCTTCTTCGCGCATACGACTGCAACTTCTAGACTTCCAGTGGGCTCTTCTTATGTGAAACGGAGTCTACAAAAAATGGTTAATCTTAGTGGGACAATACTTTAAAATCAACAGTCACTACAATATGACAATCACGCCAGTAAAAATAGCCGTCCGATCCAATGTGTAGGTGTAGGATTACAAAATGCAGATTCCGGTGGAGCTTCACACTTTAGGGCGAAAGTCATTGAGATCTTTATTGTAGAGAATGAAATTTCGCTCCTTCTGGTTCCCTTAACTTTTCTTATAAAACTTTCGATTTATGGTCCATTCAATTAGCCGGTTTTTCTATCTCAGCCGATAACTGTTTAAAATGACTCAAAAATGCAACTTTTCAAGTGAGTGAACAATCAATACAAAACTATCAAAACAGACCAACATTGAACTTAAATACGAAAATTCCTAATATACAGGGTAATTCTAAAGTGCGGACAAAATAAAAATATACATAAAAAATCGGAAAGACTCTCAAGATATTTACGTCAAAAAACTCCCAACCTACTTTACCAAACCTGATAATCAAGCTTTCATGATAGGTGTGGTGTGCTTATTTATTATTAAGAAGCCATATTAACGTGGAAATATTGGGAAGTTTTGATATAAAAAATGATTTATTCGGGTGTAATTTCTTTAATGTAAAAAAAATTGTTCTCCTTCATGCACATCTTTATACAATTGTTCTTCAGAAACTATAAAAGTCTACGAAGCACAATATAATATTTTTTTATAAAATATAACAATGGTATTTGGGTAAAAATTGTTTTCATTACCCAGAAAAAAACCTAACATCTTCAATAATATTCCATCACTTTAAAACAACAAATTAAATATTCATAGTAAGTCAATTGGAAGTTTTGACAGAAATTTGCATTTTTCAAATAAGCCTATAGATTATTAGCCTCAAATAAGATATACTTTATACCGAAAAAATAAGTATTTCAGTATTATAATTGTACATTTATTGTCACGAGAAAAAAACTTATTTGCTACAAATCACATATTTCTTCACCCGTAAGAAATCACATTAGCCTACAAATTATGTGGCTTTTGAAACAAATAATTCTCACCCCACCCTTCCCTATTATTCAGTAACGGTCACCACCTGTATACGTTTGGCGTCAGTTTGCATGTGAAATTAGATCAGTTTTTGCAATTTTACTAATTATTTTGTTTTTGTGAAGTATGTGGTTAAAGTGCTCTGGACAAAAATAAGTTTAATAATAGAATGAATGAATCGTTAAACTCATGGCGATTACAAGAATTGTGAGCTATCTTTGAAGGTAAGGAAATAAATGACAATTATTATTCAAGTAGGTAGAAGTAACAAGCAAGCGAAATGTACCTCAAACATACACATTTTACAATTAAACCTAGAACTCCAAAAAACTACTATATGGGAAAAGGATTAATGAGCACACTTGAGGATATACAAGGCTATCTTGTGGATACCATTGTTGGTTATGTCTTAGATCATGTAGGTAGGTATGTTTAATTTTAACAATGTATGTTTTCCTTTTTATAAATGTATGGTATCTATTTTAAAAATGTATAGTTTTCTTTTTAATAGATCAAAATATTCAGCAAGATGTTTTTTATTCCTATCCTGCTTTCCTACTAAACAGTTTTATGCATAAATAGAGACCATTAATTTTTTCTAGATTTAAACATGTTTGTCATAAAAATACTGAAATTTTAATCCGTGTCCAGACTAACCATCGACACAATATATTGTTTATCAAAATTATGGTTCGGTTATGATGAATATGTTTAATTTTAGTAAAAATTGATAGTTTTCTTAAGAAACATTCGTTTCCAGCAAATAAATATAATTTGCTGGGATAATACATTTTTTACAAATAAAAAAAAAAACGTTAACCCAAACAATATATTTTTTTATTGTAAAGAAATATATTTTACCAAGACAATACATTTTTTTATGATAAAGAAATGTCATTCTGCCATAGAATAATTTATCTTATGATGAAACAATATAGTTAGCCCGCAAAAATAAGTATTTGTTATTGGAAAACTACTCTATTTAATTTAAATGCTTTCAAAGGTTAATATAACTATTTTGTCATTGTTCCTTAATAAATAATGTTCGTGACAAACATGATACATTTTCACAAGAATAAATATAATTTTCGATAGATAATAAATTTTATTAATGACAATGAATATGGTTTTATTCATAGGTAATATTATTTCCCGAACTTGAAACAAATCCTTTCTTAACGATAAATTAAATATAACTTATAGTATAG
Organism: Galerucella pusilla; assembly: GCA_910591695.1. NCBI lineage: Eukaryota > Metazoa > Arthropoda > Insecta > Coleoptera > Chrysomelidae > Galerucella > Galerucella pusilla. The sequence goes on along the minus strand of CAJUYI010003723.1, from coordinate 16,496 downwards.
GATCCCGATATAAAACGACCTTCACCGAGATGCTTATTTAATTAAACGTATTTTATATTAAATTTAATATGTCAATAAACATGTTGCATATGGGTTGCCTAACAAATTTCAGTCCAGGATATGAATAATTAATTATTATTATAAAAAAAAAAATTCGATCGACTAGTCCACACATACAAAACGAAAGTCAACTTTGTTGTTCGACATAGTCTGGAAACGGCTTAGACAAATATTTCTGAAAAATATATTTTCCTAAGTAACCTAATTATTTAGAGAACCGTGTGGAAGTTACCCATACTGCTTAATACACCGTGAACTTTAAATATATTTCTAAATATTTAGAAACATTTTAAAAGCTCAGTGTATTGAATAGTGCATGTAGTTAACTTCCATAAACAAAAAACAATACCATAAATAGTTGGTTTTTTTGGGGAAATAATATATTTTTTCACTATAAGGCAATATAATGTTTATGAAAATTATCTATGGTTTGGTTATGATAAAACATATTGGTTTTGTATTTATTTACTTAATCAGTTTTCTGGGGGGATTTTCATATTTCTGTAAAGCGTGTTATCAATAGATAATGGTTTAATACTGTTATATAACGCCTGACAAAAACGCCGAAGCCAGTCTACAAGTGATGTTGTCCCTTCTAATCACAAATCAGAATGGTTGGATATATCGTGCAAAAATCCCATCCCCGCTTAAATTAGAAACATAGAAACATAGCCCGAGAAGTAGTGGTTGCTTTTTAGTGGAGGTCTCTGTACTTTTCAAAGTAATTTTCAAAAACTTTGTTAGATTAGTTCTAGAATTAAACTATTCATCTTTGACAGACATCGCGAACGATACATTTTACAAAAAAAAGTTTAAATAAAAAAAAAGTAATTTTATTTTACACAAAAAAGGTTTCTTTACATTTTTGTCCAAAGTTAAAACTTTTGGACTTAAAGCATCATGAAAACTCAATCTCCCGGTTTTTTGAGTATATCTCGAAAACGGAGGGTGTTAAAAAATTGATATGAAACAACGATGATTAAATTATGTAACTTTTATTATATCTCAAAAACAATTTTTTCCTAAAGCTTCTCGATAATTTTCGTGGACTCGGAAATTGTCGACAACACGTCGAGTGCAAAAAATACGTTTTGCACGAGTTGCATACAATATTTTTCTACATTTATGCAAAAACTGGAAAATTAGGATATAATATGTTAGGAACTCAAACTTTGTTAATATTAAAAGTAAAAGAACAATTTGTGCAATTTTCAATATTAATATTACTTAGTGAATTATTTTTTAATTCTACTTCTTGATTTGTAATTTCTTTAAATGTACCACTGGTACTTGGAATTTGTACATCTTCATTATTTTCAAACTGAAGTATTTGTTTAGCAACATTAAGTTTGCTTGTAAGTGACTCCTCTACATATCCCTGATATTTAATAAATATCATTTACCATGTCAGAACTCAGAATATATTTTAACCGTTCTTCTTTTTTTGTATCTTTATGGTCTCCACCTTGTCAGTACTTAATTATAGGTGGTTTTCGCTTTGACCATTTAAATTTTAAATCGTCAAAGATTTTTGCAATAATTGTAACTCGTTGAGACTAAGTTGTAAGATATACTTATATTATTGCTGTATTAGAGCAGGATCAGACACTTGCTCTGGATTTTCATTTTATTTAAATGTTTATGTCTGTCATAAATCATCACAAAACTGACAAGAATGACAGATGAGTGCAACAAAAATTTTGTTGCACTAGTGCAAAAAAGAACCACTTTTTCCATTTAATGTGTTTCACAAAAGTGTTGTTTTTTGCATGAATGTAGGAAAAAGTATTATTAACATGTACAGTTTCATCTATTTATATTATTAAATAGCCTGCTGATCCTCAAATTGTTTTTTGGACGTACGGGAAGCGAAACGAAGTGGAGAATGGAAGCGAGAAAGAGGAATGTGCCATAAACATGTAATGTTACAGGCACTTAGCCACAATATGAAAGTTCCAGTGGAGAAGAAGAAGATGAATTGTATTGAGCAAAAATGTAAAGGTCATACATAACAATACAATTATAATCCAATAGATAATACAATTTGTACTACATTTCATCTACATTTACGTTGGTTGTATCTATCGCTTTATTGTCATTCTCAAATTGCCCGTTTTATCAGGGAGGAAGAGAGGAAAAAAAAGGTTGAACGTGTCGCGGGACACACGGTAGGAACTTTAGTTCCTTTTAAGAAAAGTTATATAATACATCTGACGTTATAGATAAACAATTTGCATATTCTTTGGTGGTTGAGTAGTAAGCACACCAGACTCTCACGCGGTAGACCCGGGTTCGATTCCCCGCGAGGAATTTTTTTTATTGTTAATTTTATTTTTAAATAATCATTCTGCTTGATATTAATAACGACAACAGGTAGACGTTTGAAATATTTAGCAGAATATTCATTATTATAGATAATGGTACGGTACCCTCCATGAGGGAGTCCGACTGGCAACATCTACTTATAACAGCATCGTATATTTAAAAAAGGAAACCGTAGCATTGTACAAATTGGACATTCGTTTACCACAAAATTAGTGGAAACATAAAATTGAATTGCTAAATTTTTAATTTGAAGTTATATTACAGATAGAAATTTTTATTTTCTAGATTTTTTCCTAAGTGGGTCGTACAAAAAATATGCTGCCCGACTCGTGTGGATTGTCCATATCGCACTTGAACGATTGAGCACTCCGCCTACGGCGTCGTGCTTCATCTTCGTCCTCGTGCGATATGGCCATCATATCCACACTAGTTGCACAAACTACAATTTTTTTCAAAATATGCCCTTTTACATTTAAAAACTACCTGCCAAATGTCAAATCAATTTATCAATCCATTTCAAAAGTTATCGAATTAAAACATTCAAGTTTTCAAAATTTCAACACCCTGTATTTCGAAAAGTAGCTAGACCCCTTAATCGCTCAAAAAAATTATGGAAATAATAGTAAAAATTTATCCGAACAAATTCAAGTAGATCACTAGCACTGCGGATACCAGCTTTGCATAGAATTTCAATATAGCATCGGTATTCGCGTTTAGTACTCGTCACTCATCTTTTTTTTCAATTTAAAGAAAAGTCAAAATAACTTGTCAAAAAAGTCTCTCTCAGAAGCACTGGATTAAGAATATTTATTTACAAAAATGAAGAAATAAAATAGTCCGTATAAATTGATAACAAATACTAAAAATAGAATAGAATGGGTAATTGAGGAGCTACCGATGGACATGTCTTTATAATAGATCTCGGTGGTTGAGTGGTAAACATGTCAGACTCTTACGCGGTAGATAGGTTCGATTCCCCATGAAACAACTTTTTTTTTATTAATGATTTTATTTTTAAATAATTATTCTGCTTGATATTGATAACAACAACAGGTAGACGCTTGAAATATTTCGTATTTTGCATATTTATTGTAGATAAAGGTACGATACCTACCCTTCGTGCGGGAGTCCGACTGGCAACATCTACTTATAACAGCTTCGCATATTTAAAAAGGGAAACCGTAACATTGTACAAATTGTACATTTAAGAACTGTACGTTTATCACAAAAAAATTAGTGAAGACATAAAATTGAATTGGTACGATTATAAATAAAATTGTTGAACATTTTAAATTTCAAGTTATATTTATTTTACAGTATATTCAAATGTTTATTTTCTAGATTTTTTCTTGAAGGGATCGTAGAAAAAATATAATGTTCGAATCGTGTGGATTGTCCATATCCACACTAGTTGCACAAACTACTATTCTGCACAGTTTACAAAATGGAAATGTAGGCCATCAGTTAACTGAACGGATATAATTTCATATACATCCTAGAACGTATATGAAATCCACCAATCAGCATTCGAGTTGTGTATCCGTCATTCATCTTTTTTCAATTTAAAAGAAACGTCAAAATAACTTGTCAAAGTTTCTCATAGAAGCGCACTGGATCAAGAATATTCATTTACAAAGATAAACTTGAAAGAAATAATATATTTAAAAAATGAAACCGTAGCCCTATACAAATTTCAAGAACTGTACGTTTACCACAAAATTAGTGGAAACATAAAATTGAATTGTAAATTTTTTAATTTGAAGTTAGGTATATATATTACAGTTTATAGAAATTTTTATTTTCTAGATTTTTTCTTAAGTGGATCGTAGAAAAAATATGCTGCTCGACTCGTGTGGATGGTCTGTATCGCACTTGAACGATTGAGCACTCCGCCTACGGCGTCGTGCTCAAACTTCGTCCTCGTGCGACATGGCCATCATATCCACACTAGTTGCACAAACTACAATTTCTTTCAAAATATGCCCTTTTACATTTAAAAACAACCTGCCAAATGACAAATCAAAGTTATCGAATTGAAACATTCAAGCTTTCAAAATTTCAACACCCTGTATTTCGAAAAGTAAATGTGCTAGACCCCTTAATCGCGCAAAACAAATTATGGAAATAATAGTAAAAATTTATCCGAACAAATTCAAGTAGATCACTAGCACTGCGAATACCAGCTTTGTATAGAATTTCAATATAGCATCGGTGGTTCAGTGGTTAGAATGCTTGCATTGTACGCGGGCGGCCCGGGTTCAAATACGGGTAGGAGCATATTTATTATTATGAATCGCTGCTTCGTAAAAGAGAGAGAGAGACTAAGGAGGCACAAGCACGCAAGGCACATAACGAAGAAATGTAACGTAACGTTGCGTAACGTAACGCGTAACGGTCAGATCTTTTGCGTCGCGACCCCTGGTCGCTCAAACATAACCTGGCATAAAGAACTAAAGTTCCAAAAAGAAAAAAAAAACCTTTTTCGGTCAGATTAAGAGAACCCACCAATATTTTTGTCAGATTAAGAAAATATGCTTTGAGGATACCGAGATAAACCTCCCCTATGAAAATCTGACGCGCTCGAGTATTTCAAAAGAACTTTTTTTTTTGCATTTTAAAAAATTTGTCGAAACCTATCGTCACGCCGAAATCGTCAGTTTTTTCAAAGGGGGCTTCCTTTGGGCCTACTTAACACCCCCTCCGAAAATATGACGCGCTCAAGTAAAATTTTTTTTTCTGGGATTATTGACTACTTTATATGCCTACTCCCACCAAACTGGCAGATTAGTATACCGTTGTTATCAGAGGCACTTGTGGCATACGTGGTATGAATATCTAACGCGCTCGAGATTGCCCAAGTAACTGTTTTTTTAACATTTTTGAAAAACCGTACACGTCATACCCATCGCTGAAATGGTTTTTACCATACGAGCTTTTCTTTTCGAAATTACTTCATCTTTCGATTTTAATTGGTCCCGACGGAGCTCGAAAATGTCGCCATTTAGCGACCTCGCCTCCCTAACTATCTTAATTTGAGTTTAAGAAAAAACTCATTTTCAATAAGCATGTTTAAGGGGTGATTTCTCGGAAGGTAAATCATCTCCTGCATTTTTCCGCATAGAAACATAGAAACACCCTGTCTATCAAGTTTGAATTTCCACCTCTCTCTCCCTCGTCTTTTATTAACACAGTGAAAAGAGATAAAAGCTTATTAAATATTATTTTTATGCAAATTAAATTAGAAGGATGTCTATGGACGTATTTAATAAAAAATAAACAATATTAGTAAAAACATTCAATGCCAGACGTTTAACATTGAACAACTTAAAAACCGGTAATATTAATAACGTAAAAATAATAAATATTTAACTGTAATTTACAACGTATAATCCTAGAGTGTAAATTTGTAGAAATCAAGAAGTGTTTTGTACATTCCCTGTAAAAAATTGTAGTGGTTTTTTCAGTTCTTCTCATTGAAGTGGATTTTTTGTGATTATATAGTGGTTTTATTCAGGGACAATAATTGCTTGATAACCAGGGAAAATTATGACTTTCAAAAACAACAAATTATTATACAGAAAACAATACTTGAAAGTATTGGAATTTTCAACATAGCTTGTGTTTTACTTCAGAATACATTTGCAAGCAATTTTCGATGTAAATGTACTGTAATAGACATTATTTAATCGGAAAAGTTGGCTTTTCAACCGTATCAAAAGTAGGGTTATGCATATTTCCATTTTCTGAGAGTAGGTAATACTAAAATTAATCTAAATTTAATAACTTTTTCCAGTTTTATTATCATAATATTTTTTTTGGCTATTTTTAGAATAATTAATATGTGATACGCAGATTATTTTGTGCATGACCTTTACTGATATTTTGAGTTCAATCAACAGTAGTAGATAACGCTTGTGTTTATTCTTGTTTTAGCTATAAATTCAAAATAATAATTGACAAAAGTTTCAATTAAGTATTTTAATTTCAAAACACAAACCAATAATTAGTAAATAGGCAGCATGTGTTCGGGACCATGGCGGAGGCGCTAACATGGCAATTGTTGCTTTCGTTTATTTGGGCTTCAAGCACTTGTGCGTGACGCCTCAGTCGTCACGACTTTTGAGCAAATCGAACACGATTTTTTAGGATCCTCAAAACCACCTGACATGTGCCAATGCCAATGAATTTCCTGTGTCGTTAGAAGAACAGTTTTCAATTATAATGTTTTTGATAGTAAAATTTTGCATTTTTGGATATTTTTAGTAAGGTTTCAATCGAATTAAATCGTAATCGGCACAATCTTAACCTTTAAATAAACTTCAAACCTGACAAATGTCAAATATTTAATGTCCGTGGCTTGAAGCTCATAATTTTCGGTATGTGCTTGAGGGGCAAAGGGAAGGTAAGACTAGGCGTCACGCCCGGTAATAAACGAACGGAATTCAGTCACTACGAGCTGCTACTAGCAGCCAAAAGTAAATAATCGAAAACGCTTAATATCAATAGGAAAATCGCAAAAAAGGTCTGAAAACGTCAAAATTGACTCTAAAAGTTGGTGAGGGTAAATCGAGATCTACGCATGCGCAACGTTATTGGATAGTTAACGTCATAGGGTCTGGAAAAAAATACTGATAAAATTCTAGATACCTCCGTTCATCCCCCACGCAGCACCCTTCATACTAAAAGTTGACAAATCACAGCAAACGACGTCTCGTTTGAAAAGCCTTAACGTCTAGTATATACTTAGAATAAAGAAAAAATTCTAGCTACCTCCTTTCATCCCCCACGAAGCACCCCTAATACATGTACGGAGTATGTCACAAATTGTCAAAAGGACCTAATGTTGACATATGACACATCATGACAGGTGATGTTGACCTCTTGTCATTCTTTAACCAGTGTGTATCATTGGAAAGAAGAAATCATGACAAGTTGGAAAGGGAATACGTCTCACGAACATATACAGGGTGTATCATTAGAAAGAGAAAATCAGGCGACTAGATGGGTCTTTCGTAAATCTCTAGATATTTCCACCCGCCATTTAATATCCGTGATATGTAGTGAATTAGATATGTATGGGGTATGTCAAAAGTGTAACTCTTAAAGTTTTGAAAATTATATATGTCGTTATTAATGTGTAATTTCGGTTATCTTGTAATACCTAAGCATGTACGTGACTAGCGTCATAAAATGCTGTATTTGTGGTATTTAAAACTGTAACTCATACTATTGCGTATGTACCTACACCATAACTCTCTGCATTATATCAATAGATGTTAATTTTACTACTTTTTTTTGTTTCAATAAAAAACATCTATAATGATTAACAACTATTTATTCAAATCACTAATAACTTTAAGTTTACAAAAGAATACAAATTCTCTGAGGGCATAATTTAACATATTGTTCGGGGCTATAAATGCATAATGCATAAAAAATTTGTGAAGGACTCAAATTTTCGGAGGTATTTTTACAGAAATTCAAAACATTATAATAATATTGACAGAAATTCAAATTTTCCAACATATATGTACGTTGTAAAATTAAATTATTCAGTTCTAAGATTTGGGACACTTCTTCTTCATCCATGTAATACTCAACACTATGTTTCTTAACAAAAATCAACTTGCATTCATCATACTTTAATGGAGTAATTGTGCAGTACTCTCCACATGGCAACGAATCAGATTGGAACTCGTCTGCGATATGAAAGAAATCATTTATTTGTTGCTCCATCATTGAAATAAAGGTATCCCATTCATAAGTGCTGAAAGATATTTTACTGAACTTAGGCTGTTGAGATAAAATAACAGCAGGCGTGAATGATCTTGCAGGACTTATTCCACATTTTAAATCATAGACAGAAATTGTATATTGTATCGAAAGTAGGTATACATTTTCATACTTTGCAGCATTCTCATAATTTTCCAAAATTCTTTCCAACTATGTACTATACAGTCAGATACGCCACTTGATTCGAATTCAACATTACTGTAATCACTCAGAAGTCATGTTGCTAACTACGCTCAAGTGCTAAAGCTCACTTCAATTTATAGGCTTAACTGTTTGCGGTTAACGCCATCTCTTGCTTAAAAAAATGTATTCACACGCGACGAAGCAGAAAGTAGTTACAAAACATCCCTGTTTTCAATCCAACTCTCATGTTTTTTGTCCAAGCCAAGCCATTTCACGTACATTTTGTCTCCTGTTCTTCTGAGCACTTTTTCAACCAGGTAAATGTCGGAATTTGATGTTTTTGTAGTTCTTCAACATAGAAGCAACCGCTGATTGGTGTACCTTGCATGTCTTCAAGTGAATACGTAACAGGATTGGTAATTTCAACTTTGATGATTTTGAATATTTCTGTTGTCCAATTGGGCGTACAACCTTTTTCAAAGACATGTTTTGCCTTGGATATGCGCACAATGTCACCAACTTTGAATTTTCGTGGACCAGAGCTTTCTTTAAATGACGAGACTTATCATTGCATCGGCGAGACGAGACAAGACTTTGTGAAAATCTCGTCTTGCTGGTCTCGTGCGAATCACTATTCCCTAGGATGATCGTCCGTAATAATCACAACATTATATCCTTCCTTCAATCTATTCAGCAACTTTTTAGCAAAAAAAAGGTAATGTCAGCATATTGAACACTTCTATTTTTGCTATTATACCTTCAACCTTTCCAATTACAGTTTTTTTTCTTTTATTTTTTCAATAAAAAATGGAATCTTCGTAACTGACGTTTGTTGACTAATACTCCTGAAGTATTTTCAAATGGAAGAATAAATTGAAATCAAGTTATCATATCTTATATTACCAAATCATAACAAAAAAATGAACTTCACTTATAGCGCCCATACTTTGATATATGAGACTGAAAGTACACTTTGAGCATTCCAAGTACTACTCCAATTAGATTGTGCAGCGTGGAATTTTTTCATACTCAAACGTTCACCATTTCTCCAAGGCTTAGTACCATCGGTTTTATCTTCGAAATTAAATCCTCCAGCTCCTACTCCCACTGTAATATACATCTAAAAAAATATATTATATACTTCATTTTTTATAACTATTTTAAAATATCCTACCTCTTTATCGAATGGAGCTAAAATTGATCCTTTCTTCCATTGCTCAGTACTTTTGATATTTAACATTGAAGCTAACGATGAAAACCCAGTAAAAGGGGGAACTACAGTTCCGTAAACTTTGTCGTTCACAGTTAATGTTATTTGATCTAAAACATACAATTTGGTATAGAAAAACCAAAAACACCGAATAAAAAATTGTGTAGAAAATGTCACCTTCCTTCCAAGTGACTCCAAATCTATGAAAATCGGTGGACCATCCAGTTTGTTTAGTTAAATGCTTCATTCCATAATTTCTAGCAAGTGTCGTAGATCCCAAAATAACACCTCCATATACGTTTTTATTCAAGTTTTTATTCCCAGGACTGAAGGCAATCCTAATCTGCCCTGACTCATAATCGGGGCCGTACTCTTCATAAACTGGGTTAAGAGTCAATACTATAAAATAAAAACATTTGACAATAATTTCAACAAAAATACAAAAAAAGTAACTTCTCGACGTTGCAGTTGGATGCCACAGTTCCAAACAAAACAAAACAAAAGGTATTTCTTCATCGTTTTATAATATACAAACTCCATCAAGATATTGCAGCAGCTCCCTAACAAGTATCATTTTGTTCCAGATAAATACATGAAAAGTCCAGAATCAAACTCCAGCTTCTTGGTATCATTCCTATATATCGTAGGATCTCTTGCGACCTTTTCAGTCTTGTTTAACTTTTGTAACAGTATACTTACTAGGATATAACCAGTCTCCTTTGGGTAATTTTGCTTTTACTTCAATCTTGCCATATTTGAAGGAAAATTTATTAAGAGTTGTTATCTTCGCTGACAGAACTGGTGGTAAAATAAATCCAGCATCCGGTTTATAACGACATTCTGAAGAGCCCGCAGTTCCAGTACAACTGAAAATGATACAATTCATTATTTATTAAATATTAAAAATAAAGGGGTTACATAATTTCCAATCGTCCCACTGCTTCGCATTGGGTATCCTGATCGAATCGTTGGTATCAATCGTTGAACAATATAAATTTTTGAGATAAAGCAATACTTCATACAATCAAAGTGTTAACATACCGTTCTCCAAAATCAAACAACTGCTCGACAAAATCTTCTCCATAAACGTTTTCTGCAAGTTCTGGTTGTATTACTAGAGTTTTATCAATTATATACATTGTTTCTGGTCTGTCGATGTAAATTGTAAACTCGTAATCCTAAAAATAAGTATTTCCTCCAATATTGAAGCGACTCAACTCAATAAAACGCACGAGCATTGTTGCTTCAGAACGGCACAGTCGAAACCACTCGCCGGCAAAAAAACTCGGTCACCTAACATTTTGATAAAGTTTGTTGTCCAAGAACTTTCGCAATATTCCATCGAATTCGATTGTTTCGACGCCAAATTTTTTTTTTTTTATTATTTAAGAAAAATAAAGCGCATTAACCCTTTAGGTTATTAGCGCTACCAAATGAACAATAAATAATTAAATATTAAGTACTACTACAGTAAAGATATATATAAAAAAACAATTATGGTAATAAATTAAACTTTGTGTAGAAACTGAATAGCACGTATATAAGATACCAAGTTCTCCATATTGTACTCTTCTCCTAGCAAGTGATACATAGTAGGTGGAATGTTAAATGCAATTCTTTGCTGTGAATACTGCGGACAATCTATTAATACATGCCTGACTGTTAAAGGGCATTGACACACTGTACAGCGGGGTTGTTCAGATTTAGTCATTAAAAGTGTTCATGGGAAAATCGGGTGTGACCTATTCTTAGACGCCAAATTGTAGATTCATTTTTTTATATTAAAGCAATTCCAAAAAAATGCTCATTTATACAGGGTGAACAAAAAACCATGCATTTGTAGTCCAATGGGCTCGTTTACTAAAATTTTCAAATCATTTTTAACTGTCGTAAAACAAAGTACTAAGGATGAATATATGATTCTGATAATTTCATGTCAATAGAATATGTCATTCTCCTGATACAACCAATTAAACAAGCATACCGTAGCGGTGCAAAGACTATGACGTCACCGCATATGAAAGTTAATGTGCACAAACATTACGCTTCTCTGTAACGTGCCTCGCGTAAAATTTATTTATTTTCAATTACTCGCAAAATTTTGAGTGGATAAAATAAAATGCGTGGACCCAATTTTAAAAAAGCAGACTCATTAAATCTTGCTAATGATTATGGAGTTTTTTCATCAAAAACACGAGTTTATTAAATTATAATTTTATACTATGTGACACATCGTTTTTGGCTGTTTTCCGGCCCGAATGATTAAAAATGTCAATATTTTCATGAATACATGCTCTCTCAAATGATATACAGGGTGATTCCAGATGTATTATTTCACTCCTGGTCTGGTGGACAAAGTTACGGAGGAGATAACGCTATAGGTTACTCAGTAAAAAATTGCAATTTTTTCAACTGCATACTGCCCAATTAAAGGAGCTTCTCCAAATGCTATTTATGATTAATGTGTAGTGGAAATTAATCACCAATGTTGAAAAGAACAAGAAATACTTATTTTGATGGAGCAGGTAATATTAGTCCCAAATGTTTACATCAGATCCAAATGCACATGCACCCCACTGGTAAAAAAGCGATATTTGTTAAAGCTGATCCGGACTTTGAATAAAATGAAATAATTTTTCATAAAACATAATATATGCCTGTTTTGTTGATGATCTAATGAAAAAGATTACCTGTTTTTTGGAAAAAAGCAGTACCCATTTAATAAAATTTAATTTTTGAAGAGCCGACCCATTATTTTATTGAATAATTTTGAAAATTAATAACACCACAAGCTATAAGAACAATATCATCTACGTATTTAAAAAAATTTAGATTAATACAAGCGTGTGGTTTTCAATAACCTTCTCAATATGGATTCACAACGTATTTTATAATGTAATTTATAACAATTCTTATTGGAGAAAAATAAAATCCTAAAAATACACAAACAGAGTATGTTGACTTATCAGTGAATGCTTTGAGTCTTTTTATGCTTTTCTGCCATTGCTTCCGTTTTTTGCATCCTTATTAATAGAAATAAATGTTTTGATAGATGTTTTAATCGTAGTACTTTTACATTCTGGAACCGCACAATATTTATAGCTTTTTTTATTTAATCTGGCTTTGGTCCATTGTATCGAATAGTTTAAATTATTTCTAAACGTTCTTATTTCACAAACATAACACTGTTTAGAGTTTATAAGTTTATAAGCATATAAGCTAGCAAAATACCTACTGTTACTAGCGAAGTAGTCATCTAACCAAAAACCGATCTGCGAGGTGTCCGCTCTCTCAACAAGAGATTTCATATGCGATGACGTCGCACCTGAAATTCGGAGAGGAGCGCTGTTTAATGTTTATTATTTTCTTAGGCGACTTAGGAGTCTCGCTGACGTCTAATTTTTTGCACAGAGCCTCAAAATGATGTGCTCTCCCTAATGGTAAGATAAAAAGAAATATGTAAATGAGCCCATTTCTTAACACCCTGTGGAACAGTTCGGAAAATTTGTAGTGTTAACCTTAGTTTATTACGAAGACCATCTTTCTCGCCATCTTTCAGTTTTTATTTCACCTAGATATCTTAATTTCTTTTGAAGATACACGTTTTCAAATAAAAGCCTGGAATTTGATAAACACGCCAAGCTCGATCAAGGAAGCTGCAGTTCCCTATGCTCCATTTGTTGGAGATGATTTCATTTGAATGAACGACAATGCAAGGCCACATGAAGCAAATATTGTTAACCAATATTTAGTGGAAGTTCATATCCAACGTTTGGAATGGCCTGCATGTAGCACGGATCTAAATCCGATTGAACATCTCTCGGATGAAATTCAAAGAAACATTCGTGTACAGGTATTTCTGCTAGAGGTGGGCATACGAAATATTGAAAAATGCCAATTCAATTTTTACCTCAAAACAATAGGCCTTTTCAGTAATTTTTTTATTGGTTTAAATTAAAGTCTTTTAAGAACAAATGTCTCCCTATTTTTTTTTTTTTTTTGGAGCTTGATTTCTATCCTAAAAAAATTATCAAAAGTACGGAAAGCAGCACGCGGTTTGAACGTGACGTCACTCCTCCATCCCTCGTGACGTCAAAGAGCTTACGACCTTGAAAACGACAGACCGTTATTTCCATAGGATTTGTAAAGTTTGCTTCCCTGGTTTTTGATTTTGACATCTCATGTAACCTCGAAATTGATATTGATATATTATTCTCTTTCATTTTGGATTATTTGTTTTTGTTAAAATAACAATATAAATATTGCCAAGCACAATATTCATTTACGTTCCTCGAGATGAAAACAGACGAAAATCATGGTTCGAAAAAGCAAAAGCTCCAAAGAAGTTGACCAAAATGAGGAATATTTGCTTCTTCGTTGGATATTCTGGCCTCGGCCGTAACCGTAGCAGCATTTGGCCAGCCATTCTGACAAATACTGCCAACATAACTCCAGACCTTACGACGTCACTTGCCCCAAGGTCGAACGCGTGTTCAAATTACCCTAATATTTGTTAAACTTTTCATTCGGCTTTGTAACATTTATATTCGAAACAAAACTGCACAAAGTGGAAAATTATCAGTAAGCTTTCAAATAAAATATTTGTTTTGAGATTTAAGTATCTACTGAAAAGGCCCATTCCAGGCTTTTATTTGAATACGTGTATCTGCAAAAAAAATCAAGATATCAAGGTGAAATGAAAACATATATGGCAAAAATGATGATGGCAAATTTTCCGAACTGTTTTAGAGGGTGTTGGACTACAGAAACATGTTTTTTTTACCCTGTATAAACAATATATCAACATTTACCGAAAACTTTCCTGAAGTTTGTTTAATACAAAAAGAATTTATCCACAATATGGCGTAGAACCAATTATTGTAATTGATAAAAAATTCTTGGACAACAGCAAAATTTCAGGTGGCCGAGTTTTTTTGGCGGTATGTGGAAAAATAGTAGGAAATAGTAGGTTTTTATTATACTTACTGGTTTTCCTGCCAACCTATTCTCAATATTCCAATACTTAGATCTAATTTCAACATTAAAAGGTTCATTGAAAATCAATTTTCCTTTACAAGTACTCGTTCCTCCATTTTTAACAGTTACTGTTGGTTCACAAGCATCAACAGCGACACCAGGAGCCTTCACTGTTGTCATTTCGGGAATCTTGACTGGTGCAGTTCCAGGAGTATTTCCTGGTTCTTTTTTGATTAGTTCTTGAACAAAAAAGGTATAGCAGCTGAAAGGAATCAATTCTATTCCAATTCTCACCTGTAACAGTAAACTCTTGATTATCCTTAGCGAATCCCAACCTTCCCTGGCCATATATAACGAAAGTCCAAAAGTAAATCCGATCTCCAATTTTTAGCTTTGTGGATTGGTCGTTAAAAGTCCAATAGCCATTCTTTGCTGCTGTAATGTCTCTAGAAAACGTTCCAGCTTCTCTACCTTCCATTTCTTCGTTAATTTTCCCATGGAAAGCGAAAAGTTGTACACCTTCTTGATCTGAAATTAAAAACTATTATTCTCGCATTTATTAGGTTTCACCACTATTATTAATTTTATTTTTTATTATTGATTGCTTTGTCCATAAAGTTTTCATGAAATTGAGATGACAATGTAGCTATTTACATAACTACAATCACCGGCAAAATAGTTGATTCACTCAAAAAGTTTTCTAATTGATAGTAGCTATTAAATACTCTACCAACAAGTAGCCGCTTACATGTTCCTAAAAATGTCATTAAGGGTTTTTTAGCGAGCTGCTGGTTAAAACCCAACGGCTACTTGCGGTAACAGGCGGTTATTCACGTTTCAAAACAAAAGTGGGGGTTATAACCACTGCCAGTTACCCACCTATGGACTATGGTAACTGAAGTTATTACCGCGGTCACTGATTTGACATTTTGGTATTTACCGTTCGTGGCAAAAAATTGATCGGTATTAACTTTTTATGACCAGTCACTCGCTAAAAAAACCTTATTGTGGTGAATTCTTATGGAGTTGATTAATCGATTATTCTTCATTTAATAAAACATAAGTTTTTGGAACTTTAGTTCTTTACGTCAGGTTATGTTTGAGCGACCAGGGGTCGCGACGCAAAAGATCTGACCGTTGGGTTACGTTACGCTACGTTATGTTCGTTATGTGCTTTGCTTGCGTGCTTGTGCTCTCTCCTCAGTCTCTCTCTCGTTTACGTAGCAGCGATTCATATTCTCCGGGCGGGATTCGAACCCGGTCCGCCCGCGTGGGAGGCGAGCATTCTACCACTGAACCACCGATATTATATTAAAAATGTATGCAAAGCTGGTATTCGCAGTGCTGGTGATCTACTTGAATTTGTTCGGATACATTTTTACTATTATTTCCATAATTTTTTTTGCGCGATTGATCTTTTTTGTTCATTTCGAAGAAATTTAAATTATTTTATTCGGAATTTACTTCAATACGATCGCGCAAAAAATGGTATAAGCATCTCGAACGTTAAGGGTAATTACAACGTTTGTATGTAGATTTCTCTCGTAAAATTGGACAAAATGATATGAGGATTAAGGGGTCTAGCACATTTACTTTTCGAAATACAGGGTGTTGAAATTTTGAAAACTTGAAGGTTTTATTTCGATAACTTTAAAATGGATGTATAAATTGATTTGACATTTGGCAGGTTGTTTTTAAATGTAAAAGGGCATATTTTGGAAGAATTAGTAGTTTGTGCAACTAGTGTGGATATGATAACCATATCGCACGAGGACGAAGTTCAAGTGCGATATGGACAATCCACACGAGTCGAGCAGCATATTTTTTTTACGACCCACTTAAGAAAAAATCTAGGAAATAAGAATTTCTATAAACTGTAAAACTATAAAAATTTAACAATTCAATTTTATGTTTCCACTAATTTTGTGGTAAACGTACAGTTCTTGAATGTCCAATTTGTATAATGCTACGGTTTCCCTTTTTAAATATACGATGCTGTTATAAGTAT
>CAJUYI010003722.1:3653-21692 GCA_910591695.1 Galerucella pusilla | reverse complement strand
TTCTCGTATTTTACTCTTGTTATTTTAAATTTAGAAAGAGTAGAGATAGCCGAAGGAGTTTTTGGAGATGATGTGGTGCTAATAGCAGGAAGTGAAAACCGATTACAAGAAAACTTGAACATATGGAAAGATGTTATGGAAGAAGAAGGCATGAAAATCAACAAAAATAAAACCAAAATACTCGTAATAGGAAATCAGAAGATCAACACAGAAATTAAAATACATAATGTACAAATAGAACAAGAGAAAGAATTCAAATACTTAGAAATAACTTTTGACGAAACAGGAAAACAAGATGCAGAGATAAATGAAAGAATAGAGAAAACAATTAAGCTATACTATGCTATAATTAATAGATTCGATTTTTTATACTCTTTCCGATTATAAAAAGCAATTTAAAAAAATCTATATACAGGGTGTTGTTTATGGGAAAGACGAGTTTTGAAATTTTTTGTTAAGCCGGACCTGCATTATCTTTTTGGAGATGCTTCTGATGGAGTTTCTAGGTAATGGTTATTACGTGAATTAAATTTCAAAAATATACAGGGTAACTCGGAAATTATGAGGTTCGAAAGAAATAGGATAAATTTATAAATCACCCTGTATCTCGGTTATAAACCACAGAAGACACATTAAAAATAGGTTTTTGGAAGCACCAAAGTGATCTCCATCTACAGTTAAAGTTATGCCATTTCCCAATGAAGCACCCTGTATGAAAAAAAAATTTTGCTTACCTTCAACTTTGGCCACGATTCGTGGCATTTTATACCGATAGAATACATCGCTGACGTTTCTATTAACGTTGACACTCATTGTGGAAGTGGCACAGTAGCGGTTAGGATTTTAGGCAAAATAATGATGTTAATTATTTAAATTGATGATCTTCGGTATTTGATCAATTTTTCGTGAAATCTCAATGGTCAGTCACGTTTCTCTAAATGGTTGAAGTTTTCTATGCCTATTGGATGAAAATTTTGTAGTCCTAAAAAAGGAAAAAAATTACATTTTGTTGATGGAAAATGTCCAAGTTGTATTACGATTTACCTATAACAGGTAGGCTCACGACGCTGCGAAGTCATACACCTCGCTTGCTCGGGCCCTAAATTCCCAACTATGCTTCTTGCTAATAATGTCTCTGAAAACAAAACAAAAAATGGATAAATAATAATAATAATTGGTTGAGCCCATAATGGGAGCTTCTATTGTATGTCAGCCATTAAAGCACTGAGCTCTTGCGTAATCAGTTCCAAAATGGTGTGTGAATGCCTAGACAAACTCAATAAACTAGGCGAGAGCAATATGGATTCCAGGACACACTGGAATATAAGGACATGAAATAGCAAAAGAACCCTTTTGCGGAATCAGCCCCAATGTAATATTGGAAGAAATAGGTAAAGCCGATAAAAATAGAAGATCTGACCATTGGAAAGATCTAGTAGGGCTTATACAATCAAATACTCTTCTGGATGACTACAACCTGTTGAGATCAAATGAATGCATAAGTTAAATTAAAACTGCGCTAAGAGATTTAACAGGGATTCTAACAGGACATTGTCGCCTGAATGGGCACTTGAAAAAGCTCAAAATAGTGGAGGAAGAAAACTCCATCCACATACTTTCCAACTGCACAGCACTTCAGAATCCTAGAGCACAGCACCTGGAGATTACTGGATAGAAGAGGAACATTTACCAAAAAAAAAATCTTGTGGGGGATCTTCCGAACCCCCTTGTTGGATTAGGATAAAATGTATGTCAAAAAAAATAATTAAAAATAGTACTTGTCATATAATTAAATAATATCTATGTTTATTAATTAAAATTTTCCTCACCCACTATTTTCTTTTCTTAAAAACGGTACTAAACATTTTTTTATACTTTTCATAATACAAAAAAAATTGATTTGACAAATGACAGCCGCGAATAATAATAATAACTCGACGCCTAACATTTTTTTTGTATAAATATTATAATTTTACCTTGTACAGTCCAGTATCATCCCTATTCATCACAATAATTTCGAAAGAAACCTACAATTATTTCGGCGGGTGTTCATATATGATTTTTGTTAATTTTTTTGAAATTATATTAATGAGGTTGAAATACGTAATTCTTGTAGAGGAGCTTTGGCCATATTATGGGTACTGCCGATGTGCCGGTAGTACAACATTTGATAGTTGTAGTGGGTACGAAAACTTTTTAATGAAGCCACAACATAAATTTTGAAAATAAAATGACATAAAGTGACAGATATTGTTGAATTTTTTTTTATGAAAATAACCAGTGGTAAACTAAAAATTTTTTAAAACAGGATTCTCTTCTTCTTATTACCATTTAATGTTATAAAATTAGAGAAGATTTGACAGTGGAAATAATTTTTTTTAAATAAACAAAATTAATTAATATTTTTAAATATATTGCATCATTTAAATTAAGTGGCGTTTTTTAAAATCCCTCCTGAAGTATGTTAGCGATTTGCAAACATATGCTTATATAAATTCAATACGAAACATTAAAAATTAATCAATTTTACGTACTGTAGCAAACATTCCTGTTTAAAGTGGACACCATGAGCGCTGAGGAGGCCTGGTGCCCCTTCAACGCCACTAACTCTAGCACGGTTATGTTGGGGGTGTCTCGACGCGCTGCTGTACCTCTACAACTAAAAAAGGAATTCACATTCGCGTAGCACTTCCACGTATACACCTACGGCGTCCTAACAGCTCAAGCGTTCACTTTGTCAAAATACAGGAGCGTAACTACGAATGGGGATCACTAGCATCATATCATATGATGTATATCAGAAGGTAGCTCTTTCCGCAAAGAAGCAAAAGTTATAATTTAAGGTTAGGATCAAATTTACCATAATTTTTACATTCAACAAACATTTGACCACTCTTGTTTTGCAGGTTTTGTATTTTATTGGTGGATATTTTTTGGAGTTAGATATTTTGAAAGCACGCCACTGAGTAGTCGTCACATTTTCTCAGATCGATAAGTTCGCGCAGGGTCGCAAATTGCAGCTCCGTTTTTTCATCGATCGGAAAAACCGCAGCAGGAAGCGAGGAAAATGAAACGTTGCCACAGCAGACGAAAAAGTCTTGAATTTATATAAAATTTAATTTAGTTTGCAGTAAAATTGCATTGTTGAAAGTTGACCAAAGTACAAAATGTCAATTTTATAACAAGTTGTAAGTTTCTAACAAAATTTCCGATTCAAATATTACCTTACAATTTCGGGTACACTTGTACACAAAATATTATAGATACATCTCCCATGATTTTTTTAAAGATTCGTTCATCATTTGAGAGTGTATATCTAAAATTTCAGCTCAAAATTCATATTATTAAGGACTTTACGAATTTTTTAATATACGCGTGTATTTGTGACCGAAGCAAGAGCCCACTTTTTGAATTTGTGAATTTTCAAAAACGGAACTGTCTTTTCATACACTTTTATTCCACATTCTTCCATTATATTAATACATAAGTGTATTATTATAGAACAGGCTTAAAGGAATTAATATAAGTTGAATTTATCAATTATAAAATTATTAAGTAATACTTACTTTGATGTGTTACTAAAGTCATATAAAATATTAGCGCCCTTATGGACGGTAACCTTTAAAGACTCAAATACTTGCTCCTTAAAGGTGTATTAGTATAAATGCGTAGCTAATATTTTAAATTTTCTGATTATCTTGACTCTAAACTGAAAAAAAAACATGTATAAATATTGGTTTTTTAAAACATTTTCAATTTAGTCTCATTGTTGAAACTTTAATCAAACTATCAGGTTAATTTTATTGAAACTATTACAAAATTTTGCCTTTTAAATAAATTTTGGTTGTGATATGTATAACTTTTTATAACTCGAGAAAACTATTAATTCTACATCTGATTTCATCTTCTAATGAATCCTAATAGAACTAGTAATATTATATGAAATCAATCAAATGGAACTCCAGTTGGTGTGTATTTAGATATTGTATTTAGACCATTTTCAAAATATTAACCAGCGATCAATTTTAAATATTAGCAGAGAAATACCTATTTCATTACTGTCATACATACAAAGGTTACAGATATAAAATTGAATTATAGCAGGATCATTTTTAAGGTGGTTTGCAAAAAAAAGTTTAATATTTTACTAGTGGCAATTCAGATAACATGATATGTAAATCTCCATCTCATGATGTCACTCGTAATACAAATACTACTTATACATATTATTTTACATGTAAATACATATGTGTCGTATTATCACTAAACTGGATTTGAAAAATAATGTGTGTGACGTTGCGAATTCAATTTTCGTATAAATTACAAAATATTATTAGCCATTTACCAGTATTACAGTCACAGGTTACTAAAGTAGTGATCACATTACGTCTATTTATACTCTATTTATTAAATTTATAATTAAAATTGAGATACATATGTGGTGACAGCACTTACCACGTTTTTGTAGTTTCCAGTTACAGATCGTATTTATTTACAAAAAAAAGATTAAATTATCAGAAAAGAAATAAAAACAAAAATATCTCAAAAATAACTCCTAATAATAACAATTTCAGTAAATATATTAAAGTAGTAACTGATAGTAATAATGCAATAAGTTATTTCACTCTTCACGTCCTCAATTATTACTTTTTGTGTCAACGTCATTAACGTCAAACGTCAAACTAAATCCACTGAACTATATTATATATACTTCTGTGGTTGAATCTTTGACAGTTGACATTGACATTCGTAGTTCTGTGGACAATTGCTTCTACAAGAACACAGTAAAAAAAGAGGAAAATGGAAAATGCAAATGCAAATTAAAATATGGCGTTACATAGTTATATGTCATGTTAATATGAGAAAATGTGAGTTAGTTTGATGTTAAAACGAGTTGATTTATAAATTAAATGAAAACCAGTTGAAACCTGGACTACTTGAAATTTTCTTACAAATCACCAATGTATCTTATAGAAAATTGAAAACAGCGGTGCTATTGATATAATAAAACATGGAATCGGATGGTAATAAATTGAAAGAAAACTCTATCGAAAGAATTACTGATAAAGAAAGTACCGATGTGAGTAAAGAATTTGATATAGTGGTGGACAACATGCAATCTGGTATCACCCAATCAAATGATAATCCCACTGAAACAAATACCAATGTAGATACACCAGTGGAAATTGATACTGATGGTAAATCAAAAGAAAATGATTCTATGGATAATTTAGACAAATTAAAAATATTAACTTCTGATGGAGAAGATGGAGATGGTGTACCTGGTGATTTTTTCGATGACTTCCTCAAAGAGGACTTTATGGCAGGCTTGGATGTTGTGGATGATGATGATTGGGCAGATAGAAAAAAAAGTGAGGATTTAAGTGATTCTGAAAGTAGGGCACTGCCTCAAGAGAAACAAGACAATGAAACAAAAGAGAGGGTTGAGAAACTAACAACTAAAGAAAAAAAATTGAAGAAAACCAAACAAAAAGAAGAAAAATCTAAGCGAAGGCAATTAAAAAATGATATTGGATCTCAAAGGGATCCAAAAAAGACTAAAAGGGATATTGAGCAAGACAAAGTTAGGTGTGAGAAAGATAAAGAGATGAAAAGAATTTCAGAAAAATTAAAATTAGTTGAAACTGGTTTGGTTCCTCCTGGGATGGAAATGGAGACTGATATTGAAGTCATAGAAAAACAAAAAGAATTTGAGACAAACAGCAATAATGCATCACCGAAAAAAAAACCACTAAAAAGAAATAGCCCTAATCATATGTCCAGAAGATCTAGAAGTCCAAGGGGCAGATCTAGAAATTCAATGCACAAATCTAGAAGTCCTTTGAGATCAAGAACAAGACGTTCATCTCCAATAAAGACACGTGATAGTCACCAATCTCCTCTGAGGTCACGTGATAGACATCAATCTCCTCAGAAGTCACGCGATAGACATCAATCTCCCTCGAAGCTACCCGACCTACGTGATTCTCTGATGAAAATAAGAGGTCGCCGTGAATCCCCACTGAGGTCACGAGGTAGACGTGAGTCTCCTATTAAATCACGCGACAGACGTCAATCTCCTATAAGATCACCTAATAGACGTGATTCTCCAATAAGATCGCTTGATAGACGTGAATCTCCAATAAGATCGCTCGATAGACGTGAATCCCCCAATAGATCACGAAGACTACTCGCCTCGCCACTGAGATCTCGTGCCAGGAACGATTCTCCTATTAGAAGGTCACGTTTATCCCCTTTAAGGAGAAGATCACGTAACCGCAATTCCAGATCTAGAAGTCGAAGCCGTGACAGAAGACGCAGAAGGTCTAGATCCAGATCATATAAAAGAAGGGAAGAAAAAATGTCATTTTTACAGGAAATAGCTGAAAAGCTGAGAAATGCAGGTTCCTATCAGTCACACACACCTTCAGCAGCAGAAATGTACCATGCTGGTCCTCAAGCTGCGTCCTCCATACCTATTCCTACACCAGTGCCTGCACCTCCATTAAGCACACAATATCCTCTACAACCACAAAGATATGATCAGAATTTCTTCATAGGAACACCCCAAACAAATATTTCACATAATATACAACCTGTGCACTATCCGGTAGGATTACACGGTCAAATGCAAAATCAAATACCTATTCAGCCACCAGTTGTACAACAGCAGCAGTATATGCACCATAATTTTGGTCAGACACATGTTAACAACAATGTAGGGCATCAAACACAGATGGAACCTCAAAGTGAATTCAAAGCCAAAGACGATATGCATAAAGTAAGTGGGATTTTATTAAAAGTGGTAGATTTATTAGGGGTAACAACTACAAGTAATTAGCAATTAGTACCTTGAAGTATGTAGATTAATATAAAAAAAAGTTTACCAGTCTATCGATTTCCCAAATAAAAAAAAATCAAGAAACTTTTTTTTCGAAATTTTTTGATATTTCGCGCTGTGAGGGAGGTAGAGGAAAATAAAAAATACCACCGTGTAGGGGAAGTGTTTTGCACCAAAAATGGTTTATTGCGTTTCTTTCGTCCGAGCAATGGTTTGTCCGGAAAAAATTCGGTAAGCTAAGTATGTGTTCCGCATCCGCGCGACTCTATTTTCTGAAGCGCGGCGGAGTACATTATAAACTATTATACAGTTATAATGTAGATGTAAATAATTGTAATAGGGCGTTTTGAAGAGGAAAGTGTCGGCTTTAAGATGGCATTTTTTTTGTCATAGCACATAATCATTTTTAGCAAATTACTTATTTATTTACAACTATTACTAATGGCTACTGATAAATAAGCTAGCATTAAATGTTGAAAAAACTGTTTATATGGTGATAAAGCACAAAAACAAACCAAATGGGACAATACAACTGTTTATAATCAATAACTTACTAAAAGAAGTCGAAGTTTACAAATACTTGGGACTGTTGATCGATAATAAACTTCAGTGTACAGAACATATCAACAAAGTGATAACAAAAATTGCTGTGCAAAATATATAAACCACAATGTCAAAAAACCGATATATTACAGCTACATTGAATCACATATAAGATATCTCATACCATGTTGGAGCAATGCATCACAACAATTGATCAACAAATTAGGAAGAGCACAAAACAAATCAATAATAGCCTTGTATAACTTATATCGACCAACTTCCACAAACATTGTCTATGAAGTAACGGGATTCCTGAAAATAGAAAAAATAATTACACTTGAACAAGTTGAACTTATACATGGAATCTTGAATAAATACATATTATGTCATACCACAGTGGAAACAGTAGGAGATACACATAATCACAATACAAGAAATGCTGTCAGACTGAAACAAAAATACATGAGGACAAAGAAAAATCAGGATACACCCGTCTATAGAGGAGCCCAATAATACAATAAACTTCCTGTAGACATCACAAACATTTCTTCTAGGACTAAATTCAAAAAAGCTTTAAAAAAGAAAAACTGTATTTGATCATGCAGATATCTGATTAGAAAGTAGACTGTTTTAGTATTATATTTTACCATGTTGGAGTTTTCAAACTAGTAACTCCAACATGTTTTTGTTGAACTATTTTTCTTTACCTTTACAATATTTGTGTTTCATATTGTTTTTATTTACCCATATATTATATTTTAATCAAAAACCAAGTATATCAATAAAAATATATTATATAATAGGGTGGCATTGAAACAATTTTTTGAAGGATGGAAACTGTTATTTAGGAAGTCTGTTCCGTAGATAAAATTTACGGATAATTAATTTTTCCTAATTACGAAATACGGCACTTTTTATTATCTTGTTAATTTTAGGAATCTTGAGTTTACAAAAATACATATATTAAGTACTGTAACTTTAATAAAACTGGAGTTATTTCAATGGGGTTTGCGTAGAAATGTTGGGGAAACTTCTAAGATCAAGAGTATATAATTACAAAATTTATTAATTTACATACATTTTTGAATTCAATGATTTTCTGTATTATAAGCGAAAATAGCAATTTTTATAGATTCGGGTAGGAATCTTCTTTATTTTTTCAAAATAAAATTTGATACTTCTTTAATATAAAGATTAATATTCAACGATCAAAATGTATATAGTGAAAATGTATAAAAGATGTTTCATATATAACTTTTTTCATACTTTTTTCCAATAAAAATATGTAAAAATTATTTTATCACCTTTTATTTATTACTTTCAACCTTAACTTTAACCAAAGAGTGGAAAGAATTCTCTGATTGGATATTGAAACTTTTTTTCCGCAATTCAGAAAGTAGGTCTTTCGCCGTGCAGCAGAGTCGCGCGGATGCGGAACACATACTTAGTTTACCGAATTTTTTCCGGACAAACCATTGCTCGGACGAAAAAAACGTAAGATGTCTTTTTTATTGCAAAACACTTCCTCTACATGGTGGTATTTTTTATTCTTCTCCAACTTCCTCCCAGCGTGAAATATTAAAAAATTAAAAAAAAAAGTTTTTTATTTTTTTTCGATAGGCTGGTAGACTTTTTTTTATATTAATCTACATACTTCAAGGTACTTATGAAAAACAAAAATCAGCTGTATTGCTAATTACTTGTACTTTTGGTCTAAAATGACCCATATCGACTGACCTATATTATGGCTTTTGTTTTGTTTCAGTTATATGAAGATAAGAAAATTACGTTGGCAGATTTCTTGGCTATAACTGCTAAACCAGAAGGTAAATTATTAAATTATTATTAGTACAGTCGGGTTAGCATTGAAGGTTAGAGCAGTAGGAGAGATTTTTGATGAAATCCCTTAAAAATATTATGGTTAATGATAATCCGTTGCCTCCAACGGTTTTTAGGCTGTGCTAATTGCACAATAAAAGTTTATAGACAAAGCAACCAAAAATGGGCCTGTTTTTCTCCATGTTTTCGAATTTTACTCGAAAAGTATTGAATTTATCGTGCATATTTATAGGAACAAAGTTATAGAGCGTAAAATTTGCTATAATATTCCGTGGTTCAAAATATAAAAATTCCCATCCCTGCAGCCACAGCGGATCAGTGGCGACTCCTCGAATCCTCAACAATTTATCCAGCAAATAGCACTAGAAATATATTATTGTAGATTATTCTTCACTTTATTTCCCGTTTATCTAAAAAGTTTCAATTTCACAATAATTATTTCCTAGTTTTCACTACTTATTTTAGAATCTGACAACAGTGCCCTGAGGCTAGATTCCACAAAAATCTCTCTCGAAATACGTGATGCTCAACAGTGTTGCCGTTTTTTCTACCAGTCCAATTGCTTATACCGTAAAAAATAGTAGTATATTTTTACAAAAACGTTTTATGTCCAGTCTCCTCTCTTAAAAAGTTCACGAGCCGCCACTGCAGTGGATGAATAAGTAAAAAAAATTGAAAAAACAGCAAAATACGAATGCAATTTATGGAGTAATGTAAATCATGTCCAATCTCTGAACTGTAGATTCTGGACTTCAAAATATGGTGATTCTGCTTAACATGCCTCATGCAAATAATGCTAGTTTCCGAGATACGGGGTGTTCAAAGTTTAAATTTTGATTTTCGCAATGTTAAATTAGAGTGCAAATTATGATTCCTCATGCCAAAAAACGTAAAATTGCCAATTTTCAAAGAAAAAGTGTGAAAACATTAAAAATTATTCCGAAAATCAAAATTTAAACTTTGAACACCCCGTATCTCGGAAACTAGCAATATTTACATAAGACATGTTGAGCAGAATCATCATATTTTGAGGTCTAGAATCTACAGTTCAGAGATTGGACATTCTTAATGAATCACCCTGTATAGTATGATTCTAATATCAATAGTAACTTTGGAATTATTTGCAGTTTATTCAGCAAGTCCTGAGCAGATGAAAGAAAAAATCAAGGGTAAGTTTTTCTTTTTTCTTTTTTTGCATACAGAATTAAATAAAATGTTTTTAAAACATGCTCTTTTTATTGCTTTATAATAACCCTGAAAATGGTTAAAAAAATTTAGTTTGATATATTTGTTTTATTATCAAATTGTACATAATAAATCTTGCAGTAATTTCACGTTGTCAAGACGCTATTAAATATCTGGGAAATACTGAAAAACATTTTACTGGACCGCTGATACTCAACAAGATTGACAACGATACACCGACACTACCGCAAGAAAAATTCAAATCTCCGTTGTTGAAATCGTCGCAAGTTAAGTTTCCTTTCACCGAGATACCGAATACGGCCGATCAAAAATCCAAGTTGTCTAATCATATTAATAACCTTCTCGAAAATCTGGGCCTCGTAAATGATGTGATACTGATCGAAGACGAGCAGGAAGTTAATTGTAATTCTCCAGTAATTGTGCCTCCTGCTGCGCCAGTAATTTCCCCACCTAAAAATAACCAAACAAAACACGGTGAAAATCGGCTGTCAAAGTTCTGTCAAACCGACGCACCGAGATGTTTAGCTTGTGAAAAGCGCAGTAAAATAGTAACTAAATCAACTAGTGTGCAATGCGGTGATGATTTTATCAAGTTTTCCGTTGGAACACAAGTTCGCGAAGACGTTTTTTTTTCTACTGCACTACCCAAACATCAATCTCTAGCTTCGCTAACTCCCGCTCAACTACTGGCCGGATCCGGTTCTTCTAGAAATAACGAAGTGGACGATTTCAATTCCATGTTTCCCGTGAAGAAAAACAGACCTGGTTTTCCGCATCGCATCGTTCCCTCCCAACTGCCTCCTCCTCCACCAAGAGGACTTTTTGATGCACCCAGTACTATGGCTAAGAATAAATATAATAATTATTATTAAGTATTTTGTTATTTACTATGGGGTTTGTGTACAGCTCGATTTTATCGTTGTTAGATTTAATTGTATTTTTAGGATATAATTTTTCCCAACATGTGTATTTGTAGGCACATATTGTGTGGTTGAACACCACGAAAAAATTTTGTAAATACAATTTAATTATGGGTATTGTGTTTTTTTTATTTGTATAAAAAATTTTGTCAACAACTCGATGGGTAAGTTCGTTATCGAGTAGAGTGGTGAACAGCAGAACCCTATTTCTAAACTGTCCTTGTTACCTGAGACTACCGATCCTTCTGGGCAAGAAGAAATCTGAATCTCATCTATATTACTTTATTTTTCCCATTAAATACATTTTCTTTTATACCCCACGCAGGGATTGTATATAAAATATGTTACCCTAACAGTAAGTAAAGTTCTTAACAAGTTTTCTACTTTTAAGTTTATAAAAAAATAAAACACCCTGTATAGATTCTTTAAGAAGTGAATGTCTTGAATTTCCTGTTGTGAATCAAGATAGATATGGTGTATTGTGAAAGCTGTAGGTCAAAAAGAATTGGTAATAATACAATACATGATTCTCCCTTGGAGACAACCAAGAGGATGGTTCAGCTGTTCAAAGAAAAAATCACCAAAGATTGGAAGAAATTCGTCGATTAGGTAATAAGAAATATATTTAAGCAATTTGGGTAATTATATTTAGTACTTTTGAATAAAATAGTAGTTTACCTAACTAGCGCGCAAAGTGATACTTTTCCACACTAAAATGAGTGCCAAAAAGTGGATTATTCCGCACTTATTTTACTGCGGAAAGAGTTTGTCAAATTTTTGGGTAGTATACTGGCATTTGAATATTTAAAATATATATTTGTACAATATGATTGTAGTTTACCAAATGACTGAAAAATTAATACATTATAATTCTGCTATAATTTTCAATAAAAAAAACTTATAGCGTGCGGAAAAGTATCACTTTCCGCACTAGTTAGGTAAACTACTATATTGTAAATTATATTTTCAGCAATCACATGTATCGACATAATAAACATAGTATTTACATGGTATTTTAGTTTCATTTAAAAAATCCGAAATATAGTCGATTCTTGACCCAAAACAGCCAGAGTTTAACGAAGCAGTTTTGCGAGAATTTGTCGACCGTGTATTAACATATGCCATTAATGTTTTCAAAATTAGACAAAATCATAGTGACCCCCGGATGCACGATTTACCTACATTACTCAACGATTTTATGCAGGCAACCCAACGCACATCTGTGGTGTAGGCAACCAAGCATACAATGACGTCTTCAAAAAATTAATCCTAGTATAGAATACTTCTAGTTTTTGACATACCTATCGTTTTATATTATTATTCTACAAAATTATAATAATTATTAGTGTTAAGACATCCAAAAAAGAATTTGAGAAAAACGAAAACAGTGACATTTGAACCAGCGACCATCTCTGTGACATTTCAATGTCATTATTTATTTTTGACAATACTTACCTATGAAACATAAATATTTTTAGTTATTAAATATTGAGAAAAACGAATACAACTGATACAGTCGACGGAAAAGCTTTGTAACTAACACGAGTATTAAAACGGCAATTAACAATCTCGTTAAATTATCTCGATTGTTAATGGCCCTCATTAATACACTAGTTGGTTAAATTACTATTAATAGTCTGTTTAATTCATTTATTCCCGCTTAAATTTAAAATTCTAATATGATCATTAGTAATCTTTATTGATTTATTTTCCATAATATACATCTTTTAAATAAAATTTTCCGTTACAAGTATCAATCTACCCACATCCAATAGATGGCGAGGTTCGGGATGTGTATAGTGTTGCCTATCTTTGTTACCTATGAGAATAATGACTAACTTCATTCATATTCATAAAAAACACAGTAACCTCTTGTCAGCAAAATAAAGTCTGTTAAATAAAAATATATATCCAACCGCTTTAAAAACAAATCTTCATATTAATTAGGTGAGTTTCAAATTACAAAATAATCTTGTAACAAATAGTATACTGTAATACATTTTTCTTCAACACTAATTACATTTTATTGCAAGCAAAATTTTTGTATCATAACACCACTAGATTAGTATAAATATATATTCCATTCACTCCTATTTCCTAAATAAGAAACATAATTAATACTATTGCAAATGAAGATGCTAGTGGAACCAATTCCTTGTCTATGTATACTCAACTTTTCATTTATATTGTGTACACCTATTTGTGTAGATAGAATTATGTATATTTGGTTTTAGATCACAGAAATGGACAATCCAGACTTAATGAAAAAATCTCGTGTAGATTTATCTTCACTGCCTACTAGGCAATACTTAGATCAAACTGTAGTGCCTATATTGATGAATGCCCTTTCATATCTTGCCAAAGAAAGACCAGATGATCCCATTGCTGCCTTAGCATCATTTTTGATGAAGAACAAATCGGCCTATGAAACTAATTCTGAAACATCACCTTCAATTACTGAAGCAAATAGCATTGAAGAAAAATCTTGAATTAATGAAGTAATTAACCTAGAGACTTGAGACTATTTACAGTTTAATTTTATTTGATTAAATTTTTTTTTATCTTTTATCGTTTGTAGCCTTTGGCAACCAATGGGGTACTTTTCTTAAAAACCTGAAGGCCTGTGTTTTGGAGTTGCAATTTCACCATTTAAAACACTTTTTTATAACATTCTATTAAGTCCTTAACTTAATCAGATTCAGAATTTGCTTCACTTTCAGTTATTCTATCACAATTAATAATTTTAATAAGTAGTTTTCGTTCCTTGACCCCATCAGTTTCACTGCATCTAGTTGTTGTGCTTCTATACTATCACTTTTTATAAAATTGAAATGATTGCTGTGGGGAAATTGAGTTTCTCATTTTTATCGTCCAATTAATATTTAATTGAACATTGTGTACCTACATGTGTAACAAAATAAAAGTTGTTTCGCAGAAAGTTTTTACTAACAAGCCAAGAACCTTTTCTAACGTCCTTTATCATCCTACTGAGGGTGCTAACTCGACAAAACTATAGTGGTTAATCGATTAGCTTGAAGATTTTATTGTAATGAGGTTTTTTTGAAAATTAAACTCGGATAATTTGAATAGTCCGCCATTTACAACACGCTATGTATAAAGGGAGGTTAGCTACATAAATATTGACAGTACCGTCTTCTTTTTTAAAAGCTTAGTTCTCTAGCTAACGTGAAATATGTACGATACATACACCAAGTAATTTTGCAAATTTTATAATTCTAATGCGTATTGTTGATAAAACAAACTTTGTAATTATTGATAACCATCTTGCTTGAACAGCTTACTAAAAACAGGCCATAAAGAATGAGAATGGTAACCTTGGCTGTCTTCCACTTTTTATTGGTAGATGGCAGCACGAAAGTCATGTTGCCATGTTTTGTGATAATTTAAAATATTATTTTCTCATCTGTCATTTATCACATTGTTACGCAAATTGTAAGCATGAAGGATCTTTGAGGGGAAACGTTAGTTATCAATTCTTCAAAGAAATTATTTGAAATAATATTTATTATAGATGTTTAAGTTAGGTAGACGCTATGAACACTGGCAACGCTGGTTATACTTAGTTGAGAGTTGCCATGTTGTTGCGTTTTAGGGGTGTGCTACACCATCAAAATAAAATTATTCAATTGATTTCAAAGTAATAAGGGCAAATCTGTGAGATTTCTTGAGTTTTATATAAGTTAGTTTACATATTTAACCGTTAGTGTTACTTTTAAGCTGCCGGGAAGTGAGGATTTAACACACGTGGAGTGGAAAACAGTAATAAAGGTGAATGATCCAAATACCTACATGTGGGCCTGAAAACAGTAGTTCGGAGAGTTTACACATGGAAGTGATTTATTGTTAGGTATCATTTTAACCTAAATTCGGTTTAATTTATCAATGTGCTATGTTTGCACACTTGTTATTGTTTTGCTCAGTAGTGCTTGCGAGTTTTTACTTGTGTACAGTGAAGTGCTGTGACTGTCTTGTCGTCAATCGAGAGCGATCAGTCCATTTCTTGCGACAAGGGGAGTGAACTTTGATATATTCAATCGAGTTTAGTCTGCTGATTTTCAATTCATCAATTAAATATGTTTATACCATGCGGCCTAAGAAATATACCCCAATTGTGCCACAACATTTCCTGAAGACTCAAGAGAATTCTATAATCGAAGAATGTTGTATTCGTCAGATTGACTGCTTGTTGTTTTTCCATCTTCGTCTCTCTCGAAACGGAAGTGCCTGTGTCTGTGAAAGCATAATATCGGCTGGCCTTGGAAAGCGGGAGGTTAGTGGCCTTAAGCACGCGGGATTGTTTACCCAGTGACAGCATGGGAGCTGCTTTCCATTAAGGTGGATTATTTTATACTAACCCCGGCTGCATCATATAATCAGCCGTGGGTTGAGAAAAACAACAAGAAACCAGAATCATTTTTCTACTGTCCATGGCGTGGCACAAGCACGAACACGTAATGCTCATGGATAAAAATAAACCAAAAAGTAGGTATCTTCAATTTCTTAAAATTCTGTCTCACGTGCATTCATCAATCTTGGTTTTCTCATATATTTTTAGAAAATTGAGTTTGAAAATTCTTAGATATCTCTTTACGTTCTACCAATGCATGTTGCCACCATATTTTAATACAGAATAAATGCCAATATATAAAATACATACTATTTATTAACCATTCCAGAACTCTTGATCTTAACAGGCCAAATATATTGTTCTGGGTAACAATTGATCAGTCGGAGATTAAGGTTGTGTGTTTTGGCATGTGCTGTAAGTCAATTGATTGTCAGACTGACAGTAGAACAATGTCAATGTAATAATAAAAACTTAACAAAATACATATGGTGCAGTAAACTGTCTGTGAATTGAATTAAATAATAATTAAAATGTCAGACAACGACAAAAACAATCAACAGGAGAGTTATGTGATTCCAATGAAAGTCAAAAGCAACATATTCAGGTGCACAGAGAGATCAATTAACTAGTCTACTGCTAGGACAGCATGTCTATTTCTGAGGCCAAAAAAGCACAAGAGAAATTCCAATTTATCATATTTCTTGCAAACAGATGAGATATTATTCTGTTGAATGTAAAGATTACAGTATATGAAATAACCAAGATTTAATCATAACCTCAATAAATGTATTTGTGAGAAAATAGGTTTTATTTCAGTGCCACTAGCTCCTGGGGGAGGAGGAGGAGACATGTCTCTAACTCAAAGAAGACATGTTCCTCTGTATGGCCGATTGGTAGCTGAAGACACTTTAGGAATCCCACCCATGACTAATTCATCTTCTACTGATATTCAAGCGATGCAGGCAAGAATACCACCTACCTTTAGGGATTCTGCCTCTGCACCTCTTAGGAAACTTAGTGTTGACTTGATCAAAACTTACAAACATATTAACGAAGTAAGTGATATTCAAATATTGAATTCTGCTACAACTCTACAAGAGCATCCACCTTCTTAAGAAACAATTTAATTTATTTTCCAATCATTATTTTTGTGATTGTATAGATTGTATAGTATAGAAAATCTGCGTTTTAGGTATACTATGCTAAAAAGAAACGAAGGGCAGCCCAAATCCTCGGAGAAGATACTTCTCATAAAAAAGAACGGAAGATTTACAATGATGGTTATGATGACGATAACCATGATTATATAGTGAAAAATGGTGAAAAGTTCCTGGAGAGATACGAAATAGATTCTCTCATAGGTAAAGGTTCTTTTGGTCAAGTTGTCAAAGCGTTTGATCATGTGGAACAATGCCATGTGGCTATAAAGATAATAAAGAATAAGAAACCCTTTCTTAACCAGGCTCAAATCGAAGTTAAGTTATTAGAAATGATGAATAGAGCTGACGTTGAGAATAGATATTATATAGGTGAGTAATATTAATAGTTTTTATTAAAATTTTCATATTAATTTAATTAATTTCAGTTAAATTAAAAAGACATTTCATGTGGAGGAATCATTTATGTCTAGTATTTGAACTTTTATCATATAATTTGTATGATTTACTTCGAAACACTAATTTCCGTGGTGTATCATTGAATCTCACAAGAAAATTCGCCCAGCAGCTTTGTACAGCCTTACTCTTTCTTTCTACACCCGAACTGAATATAATACACTGCGATCTTAAACCCGAAAATATACTGCTATGCAATCCGAAAAGGTCGGCTATTAAAATCGTCGACTTTGGAAGTTCTTGCCAACTGGGTCAAAGGGTAAGTGACAGTTTGTTATTTATTCATATAGGGTGTAACAGTAGTTGTTTCTTTTTTGTTAAATGGGAATTGTTTTTTGAAAATCATGATTAGGAACAAGATTTAATTATTGCAATGTGATTTTTTGAATTTTGAAAATTTTCCATCCCAGAGCTTAGATATTGTCAATTTTGACAATTTTACTTATCTGAACATAGATTTTGACTACTTTTTTTTATCACACAGCTTAGTTTTTCACAGTTTTACTTCTCTGAGCTGTGATTTTGACTTTTTTTTTTATCTGAACTTAGATTTTGACAATTTTACTTACCTGTGCTCAAGTCTTGACCATTTTACTTATCTGGACAAAGATTTTGACTATTTTTTTTATCCCAGACCTTAGTTTTTGACAATTTTACTAATCTGGGCATAGGTCTTGACCATTTCACTTATCTGAACATAGATTTTGA
>CAJUYI010003721.1:0-20852 GCA_910591695.1 Galerucella pusilla | reverse complement strand
CACTTTTATGATAGGCGTAGCGACTCCTCTCAATACTAGCTCCATGGATTCACATTAGAATAAGCCAACTGTGTTGCGCAGAAACCAAAATTGGTCTTGTTTATCTATGTCGCCAGGTAACGACCGTTTTATGCCATTTTATTATTGACATTTGAGGTTGTGTTTAGGTGTTTTCGATTATTCACTTTTGGCTGCTGGTAGCAGCTCTTATGAGCTTCAAGCCACGACGGACATTAAACATTTGGCGTTTCACAGGTTTGACGTTTATTTAAAGGTTAAGATTGTGTCAATTACGATTTAAACCTTACGAAAAATATCTAAATATGCAAAAATATATTATCAAAAACATTTTAATTGAAATCTGTTCTTCTAATAACACAGGAAATTAATTAATAATAATAGATGATAGTTCGGATGATGAACTTAAGGCAGACATGTTTTTTCCAAGAAGACAAGTTATTGTCAATGTTTTGAAGGTCCCGCTTGCTTTATAATAATTCACAACAAATACAGCTGAATAAATAATCTAACTTTGACATTTGACACAGTGGTTTTGAGGATCCTAAGAAATAGTGTTCGTTTTGCTTGAAAGTCGTGACGACTGAGGCGTCACGCACAAGTGCTTGAAGCACAAATAAACGAAAGCAACATTTGAAGCAATCATTTACTCAACGATTCCATTTGACAGCTGCCAGTACCTGTTGAACAGTTTAAATAATTTTGAAATCAATATACTCACTGTGGCATGTCCGTATGGTACAAAATCTATGTCTATATATTCTTTAGTCAATTTTTTATATGTTGGATAAAACTGGTCACGAATGAATTCTTTACTATCAGGGCATAGGGTTTCGTAGTAAACTGAAACTTTTACTTTTGCCTGAAACAAAAATAATATAAAAATAATGATATGTGTCTTGTAGCCCCGGTAAAAATGATTTTTTTTGGGAAGAAACCATCACGTGATACTAGGCTTATCTACTCTGATGTATTCCTAGCTGTAAACACTTCTATTAAGTTGAATTAATATTTATAAATGAAGAAATATGTTCTCAATACCCATATTTAACAATTATGTTAACAATTGCCTTCAGATATTGAATAAAAATGCCCTAGAAGCATATTCGACAAACAAATTCAACGTACTTGCTCAGCTGCACAGAAAAAACAAAAAAGAACCAACAAACACTTAACAACTTCCATTTTGTATAAGATCGCAAACAATATCTGACGGTTGAACTAGGAGTGAAAATATTGTGTCTGGCTTGTCTTACTTTATATTCTAGATAATAATTATCACAATGGAAAAAACAATTTATGATGAGATACTTTTTTTATCGTGACTAGGCTTTTGAGTGCTTTAAGTAGGTACATTTATCTGGTTTATTGGAGTAAAGTACATCAGTTGCAGACACTATGAGTTCATCGGTTTAACAACGATAAAAAATGATAATTTGAACAATTTTATATTCACATAAAAAATTAATGTAGCAGAGGTCTGATTTTTATAGCTAAATACAACGTGTAATGCTGGTTGCTGGTAAGCTGGCACCTTACTCTGATACTTTGGAAGATACAGAAGAGCATAGAGCATCAAGAGATAATTGTAAGAAGTGAACGGCGTCTGAAGTAATATCAAGATACAACCAAAAAATTTAGTGTAGATATAGAATATAGCGATTTAATCAAGAAATGGATTATTTCAAAATTTGCTGATAAACCGATAGAATAAGCTGTGCATGGGACAGAAAGATTGATTGTTGTTTTAGATAAGCTAATCCTCGATTTAATTAGATAATGTCAAGTATATTTAAAATATAGTGAGGAATTTAAATTTTTGATGAATTGGCTAGATGGAAGTGAGGGGAACATAGACCTGGAGGATGTACGCGCTATTCAGATGACGTAGACCAGAATTTACCAAAGGAATGTGCTCAATTCAAAACTTATTTAAAACCGTGGATTCCCCGGATGCATTTAGGCAAAAAGGTACCACATATTAATCATTGCTCTAAAATCTGCCGTGCTGATTGGTCCGCGACTAAACGCGGTACGTTTTGTCTAGATAGGGTCGAAAGCAGGTACGGATTGCCCTCACAGCA
This sequence comes from Galerucella pusilla, assembly GCA_910591695.1. NCBI lineage: Eukaryota > Metazoa > Arthropoda > Insecta > Coleoptera > Chrysomelidae > Galerucella > Galerucella pusilla. The sequence goes on along the minus strand of CAJUYI010003721.1, from coordinate 18,750 downwards.
CCTAACCCAATGTTGAAATAAATATGTAAATATCAGAAATATAAAACTAAAAAAAAAAAACAAGAAAACCTAGGCCCAAACCCGGTTGATCAAAGTGTAACTATGTATAGAAATATCAATAAATAAGAAATAAAAAACTTGAAAAAAAAAACAAAAAAACCAAAGCACCTAACCCGGTTTTGAACCTACGAGCTCTGAGTTACAAGCCCCATACCCTACCAACTGCGCTAATGAGCTCACAAAATAACAGGCATGAAATGCGTAAATAGATTCCAATACGAGGGCAATCCGTACGTGCGATTTTCGAAACCATTCGGGAGTAAATCGTATACGAAAAATGGACATTTTCGTAAGAAATTTAAATAACCTAATTTTCGACATGCTCAAACGGTAATCGTATACGAAAACTTTCGTATGGCTTGTTTCGAGTGGGTTCATTCCATTCGAATAAATGTTTTCGTGTAAGGAAAGAGTAAATTTACATAACCTACATTTGAAAATATTTGTGTTTGGTATGTCATTAATTTGAATAATAAATGATATAAGGAGCAATTCTATAAACAAATGTTAATTTTTAACGCACAGTTGGAAATAAGACAATCTGCTAACCGATTTTTGCAAGTCTGTATGCATATTAAGGTTCAAAGTATTAACGGAAAACTCTTTATTGGATACTGTACATGTTGAAATTCGAATTATAATCTTGACTGGGTATAGATTAAAACATTTATAATAGCAGAAGCTTTGACAAATATAATTTAATTTAATTTTTAACCACTTCTTATAGAATTGACCCTATAATCAGTTATAATATGGCAGTTTTTGATGATTTAATCCATTTAAACTTCATTAACGCTATACAAGAAGCGGAAGAGTTAGCAGATGACCTCCTAGGATCTTTAACTTTAACCCATTTATTGAACCTTTCGTGGAATATTCAGAAATATTGTCACATTTTTTATTAAGAGCAGCACTGAAACTTTTTTTAACAACAAACAATAATAAAGGAAAAATGCTAAATAAATAATATCGAAAGCCAGTTTGGGCTCACTACACTTGATACAGTAGATGGTATATTCTTTGCATAGAACTTTTAGAACTGCATAGATAAGGTATATTCTTTGCTTCTCAAATGTCACAAGTGACAAGACCATACGATCATGCGGTGTTGTCGGCTGTTAAATTCTTCGTGTACGAACATTTATTCGAATGGTGTTGAAAAATACACATTTAGCACCTTATACGAAAAACTTCATGTTGAAATAACCGTACACGCATAATATTCAAGTGAACTCGAAAATCACACCCCTGGTCGCAAAAGCAGATAAAAAATATTCCCCCTTAAATCTTGTAAGTCCTGAGAAGAAACTTGGAATCGTTACAGACTCTGACAAACAGGCGAAGTGGGCCCAGAAAGCGCTTCATGGTCGACATCATCACGACCTCAATCAACCTTATATCGACAAAGAAGCATCAAATATGTGGCTCTCTGATGGAACATTATTTCCAGAAACAGAGGGATTTATGATGGCAATTTAAAACCAAGCAATTAATACCAACAATTACAAGAAATTTGTCATAAGAGATCTAAACATCGTTTCGGACAAGTATCAACGAAGGACAGAGACGATACAACACATTACGTCGGAATGTTCAGCCTTAGAGCATTGATTACATACGCATGTGCAATCAACTTTGCAGCATCATCAATCAGAAGTTGGCCTACGAATTTTGAGTAGTTAACACCTACACTCCTTATTACAAGTACCATCCGCATACAGTGCTAGAGAATGCCTATTTTAGACTACACTACGATAGGTCAATTATCAAAGGTAATACCACGAGTGCTTCGAATTTTATCGATAATTTTTTCTTTTTCACGAAAACTTGTTTATTTGGCAAGAATATGAAAACAAACCGATTGATAAAATCACGAGTCCGTTAGGACGAGGGATTTTATCTAAATTCGGTTTGTTTGAATGTTTTTGCCTCAAATAAACAAGTTTGAGTGATGAAAATGAAAAATTATGTGATAAAATTTGTAGAGCGAGTTGTATTTGGGAAGATTATTTTTTTCATAAATTTAAAATTTTGTATTACCTTAATGTTTAATATTCTCTTGGGTGATGGCACTCACTCAATCGGTTTGTGTTCATTTTTCAATAAACTTCGAAGCACTTTTAGTTGTCAATAATGACAAATTCAAAGTAAAATTTTGACGTTTTGATGTAAACAAGGTTTTATCGATGAGGAAGCAGAATTATCAGTATAATACCGAATGATTGGCTAGAATAATGTATTGCTATTGGTTAAAACCACCAAAATGTCAGATTTTGACAAGTGAAAAAAATAATCAAAGGTAATACCACGAGTGCTTCAAATTTTATCGATAATTTTTTCTTTTCCACGAAAACTTGTTTATTTGGCAAAAATATGAAAACAAACCGATTGATAAAATCACGAGTCCATTAGGACGAGGGATTTTATCTAAATTCGGTTTGTTTGAATGTTTTTACCTCAAATAAACAAGTTTGAGTGATGAAAATAAAAAATTATGTGATTAAATTTGAAGAGCGAGTTGTATTTGGGAAGATTATTTTTTCAACAATTTAAAATTTTGTATCAAATGTAGAATATTCCTTTGCGTGATGGCACTGAATCGGTTTGTGTTCATTATTCAATAAACTTCGAAGCACCTTTAGTTGTCAATAATGACATATTCACACTAAAATTTTGACGTTTCAATGTAAACAAGGTTTTATCGATGAGGAAGCAGAATTATCAGTATAATACCGAATGATTGGCTAGAATAATTTATTGCTATTGGTTGAAACAACAAAAATGTCAGATTTTGACAAGTGAAAAAAATATTCACCGATAGACGGGTGACGAATAACCGGCCTGATATTGAAGTTGTGGATAAAAAAGCAAACTCGGTTCTTCTGGTGGATGTTGCTGTACCCGATAACAACAATATTTTAGACAAATACAACGAGAAAATTGCAAAATAAACCGATCTTGCAATTTAAGTAGGACAGATGCAGCATGCAGAGAAAGTAGAGGTGGTGCCGATCATTGTTTCATCTACGGGACTAATTCCCAAAACTCTACAAGGCAGCCTCACCAAACTAGGTCTTCACAGAAATACATACATCGATCTGCAGAAGACTGTCATTTTGAATACATGTCACACTGTCCTTGAATTTCTAAATATGTGACTCCTGAGCCTAATCCAATTTGCGTTTACACACGCTCGGGATAAGTGAACATTACCAGCAAGGTTTGAGCAAGTGTATTCTGTATGTATACTGTATACTGTATGATGATAATGATTATACCTATTTGAAATTCCCTTGCACTGTTTGATTGACTTTTTCTCAAAAACGGAGAAAATTGTGCATCAACAAACATGGAAATTAATCAAATTGAATGTCCTGTATATTCTTCTACAACAAAAACTAATAACAATAAATAATCCGTCATTAGACCATGTCCCATCAATTATGAATCACCGTATACGGAAATACTGAACCAAAAATTTCAGAAAACCCCTTTTCATGGGTTTTTTTCTTGTTATAAAATAGATATTAGTAGATGACGCGCATACCTTTTTTTCTATACCTACTCAATTATTTTTTAATATAGCATTCTACTAAAAATCCCCACTAAAAAAACTGCGTAAAACAATAAAATCCATAACAATTTTTATTTCTAAATTATTGATAATTATTATTTACGAAAAAATCTATATTTCAAGGGATTCGCATGCTGTTACAGGAATGAGGTACTTCCCCGGTGATAATTGCGTCAAATTTAATTTGTTTACGTTTGTGCCATGAGTAAAATTTGGCATTCAATAATCTGCGAATCATTTTAATATTGTAAGAATGACGTAGTCTACTGATTTCACCTTGTATAAAACTTAATGATATTTTAAATAATTCTTCAAACTCATCATTCATATAATATGTGTGTCACGGCAAACCTTAATAATCATCTGTATAATATTGGAAATAAATCAGAAAATTCTTTGACAGTCCTAACAACCAATAAAATTTTGTCATTTTGTGTCATATGAAACAATTTTACAAAAAGATGTCAACAGTACACTTTTGAGTTTGACAAAATTCCAAATAAACTTTCAAATGTCACGCGTTTTGGCAATACGAAAATGCGCTAATCAAAGATGAAAGAAAACATATCCAGAAATACAACCTTTTTAAAACTCCCATATGATTTGGTTTAGCCCTAGGATTACGCCGAGAGAGATATAGAACGCTAGCTTGAAAGTTAAATTTTAATAACTGTACTATCACTTTCTGTATAGTTTGTCTCAAAGTATATCTTCTTTGCTTTTGACGGCAATAATATAAGTATGACCTTCTTAAAAGAATTTTACCTAAAATTAACCCAACAGCAGCTGAGTGACAAGGCAAGAGCGGGCCTAGTTATAGTTTATTTAACTTAATAGTATTATTTAATAATCTCTCATTCAGGAGGAAGAAGAAAAAAGATTAGAGAAATGGTCTTCACAAATAAAAAACAAATGACCTGAAAACTCTATAAGACTTTTGGGTCATTCTTCTTATAAATACCTACTTTATTATATTTATTTTTCATCAGATATATATAGTGCGGCTCAGCACGGTATATCCGAAAAGTTTTATGGTTTTATTGCATCTCAAGCATAAGTCAAATCAAGTCAGTTTCTTCGATACTGAAAAGAACTATACTACTAACTGGAAATATTTAAATTATACTTTGGGAAGGTGAAATACAACTACAAACAATTGCGTTATATAAAGTCATTTAGCGATGCTACTTAGTCTGACGTTTCTGTGAAATATTTCAATATTTCCCGGGTTCTGTTTCAACGACCTCGACATAGCAAGGAAAAACTTTTTTGAACCTGTGTTAAGTCGCTGATAAGAAGTAATCGGATTTAGCGACCGTGGCATAAAAAAATTACCAGCGTATAAAGTCCGTTTATATTTATCAAAGTATATTCTAACTATGGTGTTGAAAGATTCATTAAAATTTTATTTTATTTATTTACATTCTATTCAATGTTATTTTGATGTATTTGCTAGTTCAACCAAAGAGATACATGTGTGTGGACACGTTCCATACTCGACATAGTACGTTCAATAGCCTTCTCCACGTGCGTCATCGTTTGTGACGTATATCGGGGTTTTGGGTATGTCGTTTATCTTATTTGCTATTTTGACATATTGCTAACCATACATTTGATAAATAAAAACATCGGGATCGTATTCAGACAAATTCGAAAAGGCCATGAAATTAATAATTACCAGCTTGAAAATTTTCAAAATACTGATCTTTTTCCGTGTATCTAGGCATATTTTTGTATTATTTAAATAAATATTACAGAAGATTAATATTCACTTTTCATAAAATAATTGACCGTAAGCAACAAAGTACAAACCTGACGAGAACTGTTAGTGGGGCAGTAGAAAAAGACGTAAGACACATTGACAATAAAAAAGGTACGTCTGCATCCTATTTGGAATGCTGTAATTTCTCCCGATTGAAAGGTCGCGCTTGCGCATATTTTATACATTAACGAATCAAATTTTTTAACGTTTGTTATACATTTAAACGGTTAATTATTTTGATATTTCAATTAGGATTAATCACAGACCTGCTTTTTTCCATTTCTTTCAACGTTATGTGTTAGAAGGACATTAATAATCGATGATACACACCCAGAAGTGTATTGTATGAACTCTAGCTGTATTTAATGATATTACAGTTCACTGATTTTAACCAATGTCGTCATTATTAAGGTCGATAATATCTACTGGTTGTTTTGAAAAGAATTGTTGTAGTTTTTTAATAAGGAATAATCGGATTGCAGCTAATAGTAGGTGCGAAAAATGAGTAATTTGCCAATTTTAATATATTTAATTATTATTTTTTTTATCTAATTATTGGTTTTGGGTACTTTAACTTCAGTTGATCAATATAAATGCCTGATTGTTGTAATATTGTGTAATATTTATGGTGATTAAGAAAAGTAGGTACAAGTGACGTAATCCCAAATTAATATGTGGCACAAACTCCCCACAGTACAGCAAAAGGGTTTGTCAAATCCGATAATACAGCTTTGGAAGTGTAGAAATGAGTGGGGGGCATACTCGGGGGACAAAAAGATACCAAAATCAAAAATGGGAAATTGCTAAGAAACGTCTGTATTTTATGTGGAAATTGTTGGAAATTACCGAAACATGTTTGCATGTACTTATGTATATTTTTGTTGCTAAATTTAAAATGTTATGTATCCAACTTGTTTGATAATTGTTCGTTTCTTGTTTGAAACTAATTACGGGCTAATTTTCACACAACCAAACTTGCATTATCGAGCAATCAACACATTTATTAACAATTTGCAAAAAGTTTCATCCAAGCATTTTCGAATTATTTTACGATATCATGGAAATTTTTACTTATTGGATTATTAATTAATTTCCTTTTTGTGTAAATAACAAAGTGAGAAAAAAATGTCTTGCAAAATTATTGCACATTCAATCAGATTTTCACGAAAAAAAAAATACATAAAACAAATAAAAATCTGATGATCTAATGAATTGCTACAAAAGGAAGTCTAATTAACTGAAAAACGTTATAAGAATAGCTTTAATATTTCGTCTAATATTATTACCGAAACTTTTTGATGAATTTCACCATGTCAAGGTCTTTGACATCGAAATGCATCCCATCGTAATGATTTTATAATACGTTGTTTGTGTGTGTTGTTTGCATAAAACTTTAATTTGTCTAACTTTCAATTTAATTATTTTGATGTGTTGAAATTAATAGCGGACGAAGATACTACTTGCGGACGCGAAATTTCGATTTTATGTCGGCTCTATTGACCAATTTCGCGAAAAATTTGTGGTCGAAACAGAAGTTATTAACGATATAAATTTATGGACCAAAAAAAAAACAAGTTGAAAATATACTGCTCTTGAAAATATATGTGATAGCTCGTTAGGTTCGGAATCATGTCTAGAAAAATGTATCGAGAGTGTTTATTATTTAATTTTTCAACAGGTTAGGCAATTGTTAACTAACAAAATTGAGCTTGGGAAAATGTTTAAGCAAATGTCGACAACAATTTTCGCTTCGAGGAAACGCCGGACTTGCACTGATATCGGAGTATAGTACCAATTTGTAGAGTAAGATTTAAAGAACAAGTAGGATTTTCCAATTTTGAAAAATGTTCAGTAGATCAAAAGTTATAAACATCGAAAATTAGTAAACATTTTTTCGTCTTTCAAAAATGTATAACTTTTTAAATAACTATTATACCAAAAAATGACAAGATATATTTTCTTTCTAAAATGGGCCCTATTTGCATAAAAAAATTGTCCGAACCAAAACCATAATTTGTTTAAACAATTCCGTTTTGAACAGAACGTACCGGTTTTTTGCAAAAAGGCCGGACATATTATGACTTTCTAAATAAGCATTATACGGAAAAATGACAAGAGATATTTTCTTTCTAAAATGGGCCATATTTGCATAAAAAAATTGTTCAAACCAAAACCATAATTTGCTCAAACAATTTCGATTTGAACAAAACGTACCGGTTTTTCGCAAAAACGCCGGACATATATTCGGATTCAGCGACTCAAAATACATAAGAATATCACTTTCTCCACGACTAAATAATAACGCACAATTTATTTTTACATATTTAGCTGCATAATGATATAAATTCTTCACACCAGTTAATAATAAAAAGAACACTCTCGTTAGCCAATCACATTCTATTATTATCAGAATTCACGCTAAAATGAATTAAAACGAATAAATGGAAAGAGAAAAAAAATGGACAACAGTAGCGATAGTGAATATGTACACCTTCCGGAATTAATTTCATCTATAAATGTAAGGGTTCCTATTAAAAATATGAGTTATGTATATATGTATATTCACTCTTTACATTTTTATAAATATGCTCTATAGCCTTGTGGTGGTTGACTATGGCGCGGACGATCGAGATTCGATACTCACTGGAAGTTTTTTCTTTTTAGTCGTGGAAAAAGTATAGTCTTTTACCTGTGTAGAATGGCTAATATTCACTTGGATGATTCCAAAACTCACTCGCTGCGCTCCCTCGTTTTGGAAACATCATCCGCGTGGATAATAGTCATCATTCTGCACTCGTTGAAGAATATACTATTCTTATCCTTTGGACCTATTATTGCATACATGAGCATTGACCACTCTCAGACTGATATACGAGTACATACTTCGAAACAAATTGTGAAATTTCATGAAAACAAATTAAGACTTGAATGCAGTGGGTTTTAGACAGAATAATATTTAGGCTCAAGCTTCTCAACTGGAAAATTGGTCAGAAGGAAACTTTTAAAAGGCAAGGACGAAAGACGAATGGGAGTTAATTTGAGAATAATGAAACAAATGTGGACACTCAGGAAGGGTACCTTATCATAAAAATTGTGATTGTACCTTGATTGTTCTGAATGAATAATAATAATAATAGTCATTAATATTTACTTTAACAAAAAGCTTATTTAATGTTAAAACAATGCATTTTATTTTTGTATTAAAAAAACTATATGTTAAATTTTCGAAACTGCTCATTATAATTTGACCAAATTAGACAACTTAATTAGTTAAAATTTGAAATATCTTTTCCGTTAAGCAATAGACATACTTTTAACGTGTGGTAAGATATGATCTATGATTTTATGTGATATTATTAAAAATAATTACCAAAAATTGTAGTCCGTCAAAATCTAAAAGATATTGTCCTTGGCCGCAATAAAATTTCTACTGATGTAACATTTTTAAGAATTTGCTTTAGGCTTAATGCAATACTTTTTTGTATGAGATATGAGAGAAATTTTGAAATTTTTTCCACAGTTAAAACAATTCGTTGATTTATTTTTATATATACATACGAGGTCGGTTAAAAAAAATGAACTTCTTATTTTTACCGGAGTATATATAGGGTGGACGAAAAAAGTCGAGTCTCGTACAAAAATATGTAAGTTTACAATGATTTAAGAGTACCCTGGAAACAGTAGACCAAAAAAAAATTTAAGGGTTTTTTTCTATTTTTTTTTTCTCGTTATCATCTGTTAGTTCATTGTGGGATTACTTATTCTTTTTTCTCTTATTTTTTTTTGGAATCAAACCACAATAATGTTTTTATATTTTTCATTTTGACGTTTCGTTAGCGTTCCAGCTACTGTTGTCAAGATTAACTAGTGATGAAATAATTTTTGGTCGCTATCTGACACAACATGCTTGGGAAGAGGGGCATAAAATTCAATGGGATTCGACAAAAATAATATTGAAAGACCCCAATAATAAAAGACGAAAAATCAAAGAAAGTGCTTTAATACAAATAAATGCAGATAAATGTGTGGCTAGTATTTCAGCCGAATGTGTCAAATTTTATTACCAATGTTAGAAAGAGAAATTTCCAATAATCAATCACCTGCGTTATCAGGATAGCATCATAAGTTATAATCCAGGTTTTCTTATGATTTATCATTGGAATAGTTGTTAATCGATACACACTTCAATACAGAAAATCACCAAACTGAGTTATACATATTATGAAAGCAAAAATAATCAAACACAAAAAGTAAAAATAAACGCGTTTATTAGTTATACATATTTTGGAAACAGAAATAATCATTCACAAAAAAGTAACAACAAACGCGTTTTATTAACAACATTTCCAAAATAAGCGAAAAAAAGCGCTATGCCAATAAAAACCGTTCCTGGAACCTGAACTTCACTGGATTCCATTTCTAGTAGACTATCATATCGTTAGAATAAAATATTTTATTTCACATTTTACCAGAGATGTGATCTACTATGAATGGACCTTGATAAAATTTGTTCTCTTAGAGTGTCCACACTGGGCTGTACTACGCAAGCGAATCTTCGGAGTCCCTGTTATGGACCCGGGAGACACAAGCAGACATCCATTGAAAAAGGTTGTGGCCTTTATTGAAGGGCTCGGCTTCATGGATGTCTAGTTAGCAGGAATGGCACAATGGGCCCGCCAGTGGCCTCAGTGCCGGAACCTTGGCTTGAGTTTGTCCAGGACAAGGCTCGCCTGCACATTCAGTAGTAGTAGTAGTACAAACTGAATATTATAAAAATAATCATATGTTGTAGGTAGGTACAGTTATTGATGTTTTCAAATAAATAAAACCATCATATTTCGTTAATTTATCGCGTGATCGTAAAAAATATATACTAATTATAAAAGTGAAAAATAATAAACTAGGCCTATGAAAATTCTCAAATTATAACACGAAGCGCAGAAATAGTTTATGTGAAGTGTAAGTGAAATATTTATTACATAAAAGTGTAAACGAATTATAATTGTGAGATGAACTATAAATAAAAAGTGTTAATCTCGGTTTTTTATTATAATGGAAGTTGATACTGATAGTAGCGAAAAACCTAAGGTACTTTTTAAATATGTATGGCCGTAGGAAAAATAGTGTTGCAAAGTGAATTTGACTCAGTTAATTCCTGCACTCACCGATGTCAACATTAATTTAAAAAAAAAAACCATTACATTAAACAATATTTGCTATAATTATCGCATGGTCGTAGGAAAAACAGTGTACATTACTTGTGCGAAAGTGATTTTTCACACTCGTAGGAGTGAAGATACTTCCCGCTAGTGTGAAAAATGTCGCTTTCCGCACTCGTTACGTAATATACTATTTTCTACTTCCGCCACTAAAACCGCATCTAAAACACGGGTTTGACATTCGCAAAACGTCACTTTGAACACTAAGTGCTTAAAGTGCGAAAAGCCACATCTCGTTTATATTTTGTTTATTAAACGTCACATGAAGTGTAGATATCTTCTGTAATTTATATTTAATATTCCGTGATAATTGTGTAGTTCTGTGTCATTTGATTTTTCAATGACACGTCAGTCCTTGTCTGTCATTTTGTGAATGTGATTGAAATAATATAATATTACTTTGTTGTTTTTCCTTAGGGCTCAGAAAAAGTATGGTAAGCACCTAGTGTCAAAAACATGCTTAGTCACTCGTTTCATAAGAAAACTCAGAAAACTTTTTCGACACTTGTTACTTAATATCCTATTTCGAGCTACTTCTCAACATAAATATGAACGATTTTTATATATATATTTTTTAATTAGGCATACTAGATCTATTCATTTTCCAAAAATTAACATTTTAATCATATTTTTATAATTTTTGTAACACTTTTATAAACTTAAGCAAAAATTAATTTCAACAATGCTTTGCAATGATATAATTACATTCATAGGCGTGCGCAGACTTTTTTATTAGGGGAGGGGGGGCAAATATCAAATCGGAATCTTTTGATGAAAAAACAAAGAGCCGTGCCCGCTGAAACATTGCTTTTGCATATTGCATTTTAAGAATGAAAAACCGCTTCCTCGTATCTTTGAAAGAACGTTGAAATTCGAAAATTATAAAATGTTTTTAATAGACTGATATTTTGAGGAATTGGGGTGGACCGATTAGGGTAAGCCATGGGCCACCCTGCCCCCCTGTAGGCACGTCTATGATTGCATTAGAGCAATCGCACGTTCAGCTGAATCATTCATATATTCTAGCTCCTGAACAATCTTCAATAAATAAAACTTGAAAATATCCTTCATTTTCAATTAAATATACAAAAAATACCACCTTTGAACCTAAAAATAACGATTTTAAGCAGTTTCTCCTTTAAAATTTTGGATTCATAAAATGTTCGCAAAATTTTGAACGATTCGGACAACTTGGAGCGGGTAAAGTTATATTCAAAAAACTCCGCTGCATAATAATTGATAACATACAAACAGGCCACGCTAAGAAAAAAGCGCTATTATGAATAAACCAGTTTTTACCAAAATTAGAGTAATAAATTTAAATATTCAGTTCAACGAAAAATTAAAAACTTTCACTTTTATAAACTGCTTGAGAATAGAGTTGGAATTTTAGCGGTTATTTAAGAACGGTTGTCAAAATTAATTTACCTAATCGGTGTTATACAATAAAAATAATAATTACAAATAATTGGTTATTGATAAAATTGATACGTTTAGTTATATGGTGGTCAGTTGTTGATAAGACAAAGAGAAACCAACCATGTACGGGAAAAAATGCAGATTTCTACTTTATCCTGGTTCGTCAATCTCATTTTTAATTTTAACGAAACCCATTTTACACTAAAACCACATATTATAAGGAGAACTCATACGAAATCTTGACAGAAAACAGTAAAAAGAGAGAGAGATGGGTGGACATACCCATTTAAATGCCCATCGTCTTATGTCGACTACTCCGTTCGGGCTGCTTCGCGAAATTTGTCAACAGGGTTGTCAATTTGCATAATATTTCTTCCAATTTACGATCATAGGTCAAATATTTTATAAGCATTTTTTTTAAGTGTGATAGTTATACAGATACAAATATGCGATAATTACTTGTTTCAAATCAATTTTATCAACATTAAAAGAATTATACAATTAAAAAGATTATAATGTATAAAAATCATACCATAAATATATACTTTTTTCACAAACCACATCCTTGGCAATAACGGTGATGGTTAACCTGACCTAACATAATCAAAACGTCAAAACATGCTCAAAACCACTTGTAATATGTGCTCAAAATTCATAACGCCTTTTTTGTTTGCTTCTTTGTTTGAAGGTGCTCAATAGGCGATATTAATTGTGTTATTTGACTAATCGATTGTGCGTTGTGATAATATTAACTATAAAAATATAGTGGTATAGATTATAATTCTTATAAAAGGAATAAACATCACGGCGGAATGTATTGTTCATACAGAGACTGTTCAAATGAATTTTATTCGGAAAGAAAAATAAAGTTCTTTCGATTTCCAAGGGATGAGAGTATGTAATTTAATATCCCGGCCTATGATATAAGAAATTTTAAAGTTTTTGATATTAACTTTGGTGCTACAAATTATTATCAAAATTCTCCCTTGCATATGTGTATATATTGTATTCCATTTGATAATAAATAGATTAAGAATTATATGTAGGTACTTTAAAATATGGTTGATTTTGTAATTATTTGTGTTTTGTTTGTATTTAATTCATGGCGCAGTTTCAAAGATTTAGTGGAAACTTCCAAAAATCTTGATCCGGCACTGAGAAATTGTTATTGTCCTCAAGTCAACAGTGCAATGTGGTAAGAAATTCAGAAAATATTTTAAGCTGGCAACATCTCGGCCATACCGAGTTAAAGGTCCAAGGTCATTGACGACGGAACTGAAAATCGTTTGATGTTTTACCGGGATCCTCGTATCTGTTCTCTTTATAATCTGTGCTAATACTTTGAAATTCTTTCACTACTGTCTTATTTCACCATAAACAAACCTTTAGCTAAGTCTGAACAAACCGCTGCTCTCAGAATTTGTCAGTTAAAACACAGATATATGAAAAGTATATATGGAACTCGATTACCGTGTACAGTAGCAGCAGATTTCTACCTTATCCCGGCAGATAATCGAGCTCAACATAATACTCACAATGTTTCTAATTTTACTTCACCTCACTTCATGATTCATTTGAAATCTTCTTAAATTTCAGTTATTAATTAATCGCAAATTACACACTTGCATATGTCTAAAATTAACAGAGTTGACGCAAGATGTGTATAAAATTAGCTACAATAGCGATGTCTTCGGAATATTTTTATTTTAATTGTGACCAGCATATTAACTATTATTTCTGACGTGACTTTTTTTGAAACTATTCCATTCAGTCGTTAGATTCAATCTGAGATATATTGCAAATTTAACAAATTTTTTTTAAATTAACATATACCGCGTCAACCACTAGGGTTATTGACAGTTCAGTATTTACAAGGATAAAAGTAAAATCACAAATTGTTCATAATAACGGTTTTTAGAAAACTCAAAGAATCGTTTTGGTCTCTGAGAGCAAACTGTAAGGTGTTGGAGATCCTATGTTGTCTTCGCTGGTTTACAAACTGTAGACAGTAGACAGAATTTAATATGGTGTAGCCAAAAGTGAAAATAACTCGTTGTTCTGAAACATTAACACACTGTACCTCTGAGATGCTGTTATATTATTTTTTGTTTGTTACAGATTCCGAATATTTGCCTACGACTAACCGTCTTGGAAGTTTTTTGTTCTCAAGAATGCCCCCGTTCGATCTAAGCAATTTTCAAGGGATCAGCGCAGAATGCCGAAAACAAAGTAAACAATACATACAAGGACTACAGAATTTCCAAATATGGGCTTTAAATAGTAAGTACTTTTCTCCCTATGCTGGGAAGTATAAGTTTCCTTCCTGATATGAGGGAGGAAAGTGTGTACTTTATATATATATAGTAACTATGTACCCTAAGAGAGGTTTAGTCGCCTGAGCGGCTTTTTAGATCTAGATTTTTTGGGGAGGATCGGGCCCCATTTCCAAGTTTTCAAATCAGTTTAATTATGTTCCTCCACTGTTTCCTGTCGGTTGTTTTCACCTTCCAGTTTCGGATACCTAGACAGTTTATGTCATCTTCAACCTCCTGTAGCCACGTTGATTTTGGCCTCCCTCTTTTTCTTTTGCCACTTGGCTTCCACTCAGCCATGGCATAAATTGTGCTGTTTGGGCCTGCTCTCCACGCGTCTCAACCATTTTAACCTTTGCTCTTTTATTACACTTATGATGTCCCTCTGGATGTCTTTTTTCAGTTCTTCATTTGTTCTTTTCCTATATTCATTTTGAGTTATTTATTTGGGACCCAATATGACTCTTAGTATTTTTCGTTCAAAAATTTTCAGGTCTTCTTGTTGTTTCTTTGTCATTATCATAACTTCAGCTCCATACGTTATTGTTGGTCTGATTATTGTTTTATAAATTTTCATTTTAGTATTTTTGCCTACAAATTTACTTCTTAATAAATTTTTATTTGCCTGGAAGACTCTGTTTGCTGCCATTATTTTCTCCTTAATTACCATTTCTCCATCCCTATTGTTGGTTATTGTAACTCCTAAATATTTTACCGATGCTATTATTATTGTTCATTAGGTGTTTGTTCACAGTCATTATTTTTATTTTTGTTTCATTTATTCCAAGGCCCATTTTTTCACCTTCTTCCACAATTTCTTGAAACATTTTTTTCACAATTTCTCTGTTTTTTGCTACCAAGACTAAATCATCCGCATAAGCTATCAATTGTCCACCCCTTGTCCTTAGGTTTCCTTTGTCTACGTTTCTGACTACATATTCCAGCGCCAGATTAAATAGAGTTGTTGACAGAGAATCTCCTTGTCTGACTCCTTTGTTAATCTCGAATATGTCCGTTTCACCTTTTTGTGTTTTTATCGTAGCTGTTGATTGTTTCATAGTAATCCAGATTAATTTTCTCAGTTTTTTGTTTATCTCCATAGTTTGAAGTGCTCTCATTAGTTGTTGTCTATTTATTGAATCAAAGGCTTGTTCAAAATCAATAAATAGCATCTCTGTTCCGATTTGATGTTCGTGGGCTTTTTCCAATATTTGCTTCAGGATATGAACTGCGTCTATGGTTGATTTGCCTTTATTAAATCCGTATTGATATTGTCCTAATGTTGTGCCTATACTGCTTGCCAGTCTCTTTTGGATGAGTGTAGACAGTATTTCATAGGTCGTGTTGAGTAGCGTAATTCCTCTTTTTGCAATTTCGTTGATCTCCTTTTTTATGCATTGTTACTATTTGACCTGATCTCCACTCTTCCGGCATCTTTTCATTCCTCCATATACACCTTACTAATTCGTATATCTGTTCTGTCAGTTTTTCTCCTCCATGTTTAATTAATTCAATATTTATCCCATCGCTTCCTGGTGCTTTCTCGTTTTTGCTTTTACTAATGATTTCTTTTATTTCTTCTAGCGTTGGTTCTGGTATTTGCTCTATTTCTAATTCTTCGTCTTCCGAAAATTCTTCCAGTATTTCCGTCTCTGTTAAGACGTCATTAAAATGTTCCAACCATGTTGTTTTATATTCTATTTCGTCTTCTACAACTTTACTATTTTTGTCTTTTATTCCAATTTCTTTGGGCTTGAATACTCTATTTTGCTCTTCAATTTTTTGGTAGAATAATTTTGAGTTCTTATTATTATTTTCGGCATCTATTTTTCCTAGTATGCTATCCACCCATTCCCTTTTAATTTTCCTTACTGCATTTTTTGCTTGTTTTCTTATCTTTTCATATTCATTCTTATATTCGTCTTTGTTCGTTCTAAGCCATTGGCTCCAAGCATCCCTTTTTGTTTCCACTATTTTTTGCACTTCTCATTATACCAACCTTTTTTTGGGCTGTTCTTCTTAATGCCTATTTTTTCTTTTGCCGCTGTATTAATACATTTCTTCATTTTCTTCCATTTACCTTGAACTTCATCGATTTGTATTTATTTTCCTTAATCATCCAGTAACTTTTCTATGCGATTTCCATGTTCTTCTCTAATTTTTATATCTTCTAATTTTTGTATATCCCATTTATTGATTAGATGTCTACTTTTAAATTTCTTTTTCACTTTTTTTTTTTAAATTGCTGTGACCATATGTAGTGATCTGAGTCGGCGTAGGCTCCTCTATATGACCTTACATTTCTGATCGATGATTGATTTAGTCTTGAAATAAGAACATGATCAATTTGGGAATATGGGCTTTAAATAGTAAGTACTTTTCTCTCTAGGCTGGAAAGTATAGGTTTCCTTCCTGATATGAGGGAGGAAAGTGTGTACTTTTTACACGAAAAATAATTAACCATAACGGCATCTCTCATTTATTACAATATTTTTATTTTATTCAAATTTCAGTGTATGATTCAACAGCGAAACTACCATCCGGTATTTTAAATGGAAATATCAATCAACTCGGAGACTTTGATATGTGCCTTGACGCTTTTTCACAAAAGCATAATATTCAAGGTCAATATTGTTTGGCTTCGATTGAAGTTCAAAGTCCGAAAAACGCATATTTGGCTGGTCTATATCAACTCATCCACTCGCATCATCATTTCAAAAGTAAACTTGAAGACGTAAGTAATCCAAAAGAGATTCACGACAGTTATAATAGATAATATTATTCAAACAATTTAGTTTCAGTTTCTTATATCAGATCTTATTACTTCTAAATCCCTTTGTATAGAGTGTGCAGTAAAGAATGGACAAAACTTAGTTTGGCACTGAATACATTTGTTTAAAGACATTTATTTCAGTACAATTTTGATTGTTTAAGAAGTTACATTTACATTTCAATATTTTTTACAAAAACACGATGCTCTCTCAATGTTGATAGTTAACTAAAAAATAATAAGAAATTCGAATGGCCTTTTTGGTAACTGGCTATTAGTTCGTAAAACATATAATCAGAAAGAGGCTAACTTAATCTTAAAGTTTTCTACGGAGCTGTAGTGAAAGTTGCGAACATTCAGGAATCCTTAATTTCCAAGTTTCTCTTGAAACATTCGGTTCAAAAAATGTTTAAATTAATTTTTAAGAAGTACTAATATATTTTAATGAAATACCAAAAACCGGATATCGGTTTAACTTACATCCATCAAACAAATGAAAACGAATCATTTTTCAAAATTGACACATTTTATAGCCTGGACATCGTGTACCCCGTTTTTCATCGATAAATTGGGCTCTTTGTGTTCCCGGCGGTTGTACTACAAAAGACGTGGAATTGGGTTTGAAAAAAACTGTACAAAATATTCTAGATGGAACGGAATTTGAAATAAGATACGAAGTCGATTCTAGTATGTGTCAAAAGAAGACGGATAAGACGTATCCCAGTTCTTTGTATATAACTTTGTAAGTAATTTGTAATGCTTTTTACATTTAGAACCACGTGGATAAGTAGTTTGATGAATAAATTACAAAAATAGTATTCTCGTATCCAAAAGCTTTGATTTAACAAAAAAATCTAATTTCATGAATTTTTGTACTGGAGTACCCTCTGGAGTAAGTTTCATAGCTGAACTGAACTTATTTCAAATCGAAAATTTCGGAGTCAAATTTTGAATTGACGTTCAGACAAAATGGCAAACATTTTCAATATTTAAAATAATTAGGTATTAGTAGAGTTTGTTCAACTATCCTTTCCGTTACGTCATACATTGACCGGCTTGCTTATGACGTCATTAAAGTATTTCTTATCTAGGGACGATATAAATTTTATCTGTTACTTTTGACGGTTCAGTTGTCATATTTTGAATTCTTAACATATTTTATGTCATTGATTATAATTTTGAGGTCAAGTGTAAAAAAAGTGAAAAAAAAATAGCCAGACTATCTTTGTGGACATGTCGCAGGATCTAATGGATATATGTGATGATCGTTAGAATTAGATAGAATTGTACATATTATTTCTAAATGCACAAATCAGGCTTATGCAGAATGAAGCAGAATACTAGCGGACAGTGAAAGTCACAGTATTCTGGGAATGACCTCTGACATAATGCCTCCAACAGTAAACTACGACCTGCCTTACACCGTCCATATTCCAAATAGAGATGAATGGGTCTTCCGTAAAGATGCACTATTAAGAGCAGACAGCTGTTGGTACACAGATGGCTCAAAAACAGCCTCAGGCTCTGGTGCAGGTGTATACGGGCGCAGACCTAGGACAGAAATTTCAACCTATCTAGGATCCTATACAACCGTATTTCAGGCGGAAATTTACGCCATTGTTTCATGTGTGGAG
>CAJUYI010003720.1:0-21706 GCA_910591695.1 Galerucella pusilla | reverse complement strand
TTCAAAATATAATATATACCTCATATTGTCCGATTTCTTTAAAACGTTGTGGCTTTAGCAAACATTCAAATCACCAGTATTTAAGGAGAACGATAAATTCAAAATATAATTGGCGCTGTCAATAGGATATTCATTTTGGTTTGAATCAAATTTTTGCTTTGCCTCATAAAAATTATTTAAAAAAAAATTGGAATATGTATTTGTATAATACTTATACTAAAAAAATTTGAAATTAGTGACACTACTTTGTTTATCAATGGTGTCAATTCCAATCCTACACTCCACTATCGAGCATATTAATAGTCCGAGAGCTAGTTACGTTTATCTTAGTTTGGATTGTTAATATGCTATCTTTACCCCAGTGCAAAGAGGGGGACTGAAATACCTTTCTGGGGGCCTGAACCCTTTTGCCCCAATGTAATATTGGAAGAAATAGGTAAAGTAAAAGAGAAGATCTGACCATTGGAAAGATCTATTAAGGCTTATACAATCAAAGACTCTTCTGGGTGTTGAGATCAAATGATTGCATAAGTCAAAGTAAAACTGCGCTAAGAGTTTTAACAGGGATCCTATCGGGACATTGTCGCCTGAATGGGCACCTGAAAAAGCTCAAAATAGTGGAGGAAGAAGAATGCAGATTTTGTGGAATGGATTCACATACTTTCCAACTGCACAGCACTTCAGAATCCTAAAGCACAGCACCTGGGAGATTACTGGATAGAAGAGGAACATTTACCTAAGTTGAAGCCTGCAGACATCCTGAAATTCCTCTGGGAAATGGGACTTAAGGAACTACCAATTTCTGAGACTCTCCTCAGAAACTGAGTAGAAGTAAGGGGACACAATAGATCTTTTAGGAATTTCTATAAAATCTGGCACATATTTTGAATTTTAAGGAAATTGAGCATCGTTTTATACAGTGTTACCCTGGAGCTTAATCTTTGAAGTTTAGGATCGGTAGTTTTTCAAAATCCGGCTCCCAGGTCCGATATGTACGTTGTACGTTGTCTTTATCTAATCGTGATAAAGAATAGCATGTCAAAAAACCAATTAAACCAAAATTTATTGTCAAAAACGTTGCTAGCGCTCGCCCAATATTGTTATTAATTAAAAAGTATTATACAATTTTAAATATTTGCTACTTACGTTAATTGTTTTTGAATATATTTGGCAATATACAGGTTTTTTATTTCTGACCGTTTGATCCAAATTTTACTAACCATCACTTCTCGTAGTCATTTTTACTTTTACAATTTTAAACGATCAGAAATTGAACATACTGTGCTTTAGCAATAATAATAACCACCTATCGTAGGGTGTTTAAAAAAGTTATTATTCGATTTAGAAATCTATTGAAATACTGATAAGGTTTTGTTATTTTTCTCTTCTTCTTCTTCTAAAATAATCATAAAGATGAAAGATTTGCTGACGATGTAAAACTGACTAGTTGGCTAACTATCATCTGTAGATCCTTCTAAAGGTTTTGAGTTTGATTCGCGTCCTTGGGCATTGCTGGACTGCACCAAAATTGAGGATAACGCTTCCAAGGATTGCCTCACCTAAAACAAGCATTCAAGCAATCAAAAATAAGGTTAAGTTAGGTTCTGCAATAGAAGGAAATGAAATAGCAGATGAACTAGCAAAGAGGGGGACTGAAATACCTTTCTGGGGGGCTGAACCCTTTTGCGGAAACAACCCTAATGTAATATTGGAAGAAATAGGTGAAGAAAAAGAGAAGATCTGACCATTGGAAAGATTTAGTAGGGCTTATACCGGCTCCGGGAAATAGGACTAAAGGAACTACTAGTTTCTGACACATACAAACATATATCCATAGGTTCTAGGTGAGTGGGGCCTTCTCGCCACCTCAACTGCGTTAGGTCTATTGTGGCTCACTCCTAGAGATTACAATTCACCCCACATACTTGTGCTTCTGGCGAAGTCCATGGTTGTATTTAGTGAGATATTTTTGTGAAGTCTGAGGTAATAAAACCGAATATATTATACCTTACCCTGCCCAAAGGCTGGGCATGATCATTATAGTAGGTGCTAGAAACGTGGTCTGACCAGACTTATCTTTTCTAGGTGGTAATTTGGTCGACAATCAAAAATAAAGGTTTATGAGAGGATATCAAGGCTTCTGGTGTCTTACCATTCACATATTATTAGAGATATACTGACCTGAGCAATAATAACCAAATTGGAATCTAAAAAATTGTTAACAGCCCCAGCTGATTTAGAATGCATTTGAGTATGCCACTGCAAAAGGTCGCTGTAGACGTCGTTTGAACCTTTGATCATATTCTCGTGGAACAGCATTGAGTATTTGCTTTGGACTTTGCTTATCCGATATAGTAGGATACCGGCTGATAAAAATAGAAGAATGAGCAACAAAGTTGTGGCGCACAAGATGAGACTTTGACGTGGTAGTTTCCGAAATTCCACTATCGACTGTTTAAGTGAGTTCACGAAACCTCCTGAATCGTATTGGTTATCTGGAAAAATAGAATCCTTTATTTTCTGGACCACTAAGAATCTGGTAGTTAGCTTACCTTCCTCGTCGCTAGATCTTCTTCTTTTTGGTATCACTTTTACTAACGAAAATTTAGGCTTTATCTCAATAGGCGGCGAATCTCTCCCACTCTCCACTTCCACAGAATCACTGGAATCCAAATCTGGCTCCTGAAATGTATAAACAAAAAGATTAATTGATATTTTCTTAGACAAGCCTTTTTTATAATTTCACCCAATATATGTGGCTTTGAACAATCTCTCCAAAGGAGCATGAGCATTTGCAGTCTCAGCCTAGGAGAGCTAGAGCAGCACGGAAATTGTCCAACAAACAGAGCAATCAACATAGACTTGGCCACTCATATTACAAGAGCAATGAAAAGGCAAATGGACTGTTCTTACCCTGGCTACCAGGACAATTAGAATTAGACCACAACAGAAATGAAGAGTAAGGCTAAACTCAGACGGACCACAGAGCGACGCGTCACGACAACTTAATAATTGTGGTTGTTAGTGGGCGCAGTTATATTAAAAATGCAATAGAATTAGAGCAATACTCAGACGAACGACTTCTTGGAGTTGATCTCAGCGTCGGTGGCTACATGTGGACGGTATCACCCACAAAATTGTCGTTGTTGGTGGTTCAATGCAAAACACTTGGACGTACTAGCCGAGATGTCACCCTATAGCTCTGAAGTGCTTTAAGGGCGGCTTGACTGTCACTATAGATCCTGATCTGCCTGTTGTTGTAGGCTCTCATATTATTAGCCCTTGCACATGCAAGTATTGCATAGACCTCTGTTTGAAATACAGAAGCGTATTTGCCAAGCGAGACGATTCCTTCAAATTTGCTCGTCTTGCTGTATATGCCCGCTCCGGTGCCGAGTTCATTTTTTGATCCGTCTGTATACCAGAACAGTTCATTCGCTCTACTAAGTGGTGGTGCGTTCTCTTCCTCAAGCTCCTTTCGATCTTTGATGACAATCTCGAAGTTCTTGCGAAAGATATATTTGGTGGTTGTGTGGTCGGTTGGCATTTTGAAAATGTCATCATCCACATGCCTTATCTCTGTGTGTCCTCTCCCATGTGCCATGTGTCGTTAATTAAAGTCATCTCCAACGATAGATGACGACAACAAAAACGTCAAGAAGCTTTCTCTGTTATAGCGAAAACGCAGCAAATGCTGTGACCTTTGATGCGGCTGAGGGCCGTAGAATGTAGGATCTGAGGTTTGGAGTCTAATTAAGGGTCTATACAAGAGACTGTAGGTCGTAAAGGAGTTAACCATAATCTAGCTCTTGACGGACAACGCTTTTGCAAGACATGAAATTAACAAGGGATTTGAGGATGGGATGTGAAGAATCTCTACTGCCAAAATATGTACTTACTTCAATATCTGGTTCTATTATCACTGGGGATGCACTTTTAGCTTTCTGCCATACTGTTCTCATATAAATGATGGTGTTGTCTCTCGATATTAAACTACCGAAAACGTGCTTATCTTCACTAGTAGCAATTCCAACGGCGTTTGGTATTATTCTGGCCGTTTTTTCTTTAGTTATATTTTCTACCGTAAGAATTGGAATTAAAAGCTACAAACAAAAAACATGTGTTCTTATAATCTTTCTAAACGGCGCCCAACGTGGGTTATTTTTCAAATAAATACCTTTGTAACGTATCCAAAAACGTTAGAATAAAATGCGAAGTAATTTTTAGTAATATACAGATGTCCTTGCAGTAGAATATCCCCGATAAGTGCACAGGAATAGTGGTTCAATACTTTTTCGTCGTCTTCGACGTTCGGAAAGTGCCGCAAAAATTTTTTCTGTCTCGCTTTCGAAGTGGTGCGTATTTTAGGATCTTTGGTGGTTTTGGGACTAGGAGGTTCAGTTATTTGCGCCTGTGCGGTCATCACAGGCGTTGAAGTCGACAGATGTTTCAAGGAAGTTCTGAAATAAAAACGAAAATAATTTAATTGGCGCAGTCTATAGGATTTATTTAATAAGTGAGATAATTTTAAAATTTACTCGCGGCTTTTTTCTTAACCGAGACAGACTAGCTTGTGTACAATTTAACGTTTTTATTATTATTGAAGCAATCAAATATGTAACAAGTGGTATTTAAATAAACAAGATCACATTGGGTAATTTAAATATTTATTTCCTTACGCACACCAGCGGTAGGCAGTTGAAATGTGTTTTGTTGTCGCTAATGATAACGATAACGGGTCTATTTAAATCAGATAAATATTGTCATTTTATGTACAAAGAAATCCCGATCCCAAACTATCTGCGTTTCATTTGTCCATGCTACCCTACAAAATACAGAACACAGAGTCAGATGCTGCATATGCAATACGCATATATACAGATATATTTATATATACAGATGGCTCAATAATGAAAGAAGGCTCAGGATGTGGAGTTTATTCCAGAGCACTAAGCCGAAGGATTGAGTGGGGAATAGGAAACAATACCAGCGCGGCTCAAACACAACTGGCTGGTATCTCAATTGCCACAAAAGAACTAACCAGAAAAGGAATTTCTGGCAAAAACATAACAATCTGCACTGATAGTAGACAAGCCCTATTAGCCTTGAACAGACAACGTGTTATATCGGGGCTAGTACTAGAGTGCCACCAAGATTTAGCTAACGCCTCGGCAGATAACAATATTATCCTGAGGTTTAAGGGCACTACACATCAAAAAGCTTCTACTTCCAGCTTCATACAAATCTACCAAATAATATACCACACATAACAAAGTTTGATTATAGTAGAAAATATACAGCAACTATAACGCGACTGAAACTAAACCAGGGTTGCTTTCCGGCGCACCTTCATAAATTGGGCATTCTACAATCTCCATTTTGCAACTGCGACAACTTAACGATCGGTGATACTAATCATATATTTCTAGAGTGTAAGAAAAATGAAGCGGCTATATCTAATTATTTATATATCTCTTTAAAGGAACATAACTTTCCTCTTCCACTGAATATTAGTTCTCTCCTGGCATGCACAGAAAAAGCTACTTTAGATTCTATAATAAACTTCATTAAGCAAGCAAAAATAGATCTTTAACCTAGACACATTTAATAGAGAGCAATAAAAAAGTTCTGTGGCCAATAGCCTTCAGCTGAGGCCATCCCTGCTTCCACACACACACACACACACACACACAAGGGCACTACAGGAGTAAAGGTAATCGAATTGCTGATTCTTCAGCCAGGGAAGCAGCTGGTCTAAAAATTTTAGTGACACCTACGGCCGAACGACTTCGACATTTGCGGAACTAGCCAAACATTCCACCCATGCTCAATCCCTTGATAGATGGGATGAAATCAAAGGATGCAGTCTTGCCAGGATAACCCTGGGCGACCCTGGAAAGCTGTCGCCGAAGAAATATGGCGATGACCAGGAAAAACCTCTGTTTAACAGTAGGATTTCTGACTGGCCATTGTCAACTAAGGAAACACCTCCATACTATGGAGCTAGTGGACACACCTCTATGCAGGATAGATGTCTCCTAGTGATCTGTCCACCTTCCTGGGAAGGACAGGGTGGACGATGACCTAGGAGGACAAGTCCTCGGGAAGATGTACATGTGGCCTAAGTGCACTCACCCTCCCTACTCAACAGATACATATACAGAGAACAAACTGATGATGAAAATTAAGTTAGAAACATCGCTCGTATCTTTGTAGATTCGCAAAAAACAACATTAATTTATACTTGCCTTAAATTTATAGAGTTTATGATGAAAATTCGCGGTACACTAAATATTCCGATACCCATTGTGTTGGAATTGTATAACCGATTGGGAAAATCCAACTAAGTAAAAAATAGCAACCGATAAAAATGCATTCGCTAATTATTTTAATTGGGAAATTGAATACCTTATCAAAGTCATTGGATTCGATAAACTTTGCCATGTACTTTACAGACAAATTACAATCCTAAGTATACAGGAAGCAATTGGGTGTGATAACCTTGGCTAGATCTTGGGACCGATTACTGTAATAACTGTATTAACCCGATTTTATTCCTAGTGGATTTTTTGGGAAAAATTTTTTGGAAAAACACCCCCCCCCCCCCGTTTTAACATACATTTTTTATTATTAATTTTAATCCCCAATATTTACCCCCTTTTGTATCTGTATCTGCAGGGTAGGGAGGGTGAGTGTAGGCTCACAGCACTTTGGCCACATGTGACCCATTGTACATCCTCCCGAGGAGTTGTCCTCCTAGGTCATTGTCCATCCTGTCCTTCTCAGGAAGGTGGACAGGTCACTAGGAGACATCTCCTTTATATCGGCAGGTGTAGGCCAGGACTTATCGAAGCACACACTCTCTTATTGACGATAACTCCGGACACTCGCATAAGACATGCGGTTTCATCTTCCTGTTCACACATCCTGCATAGAGGTGTGTCCACTAGCCCCATTGTATGGAGGTGGTTCCTTAGTTGACAGTGGCCAGTCAGAAATCCTACTGTTAAACGTAGGTTTTTCCTGGTCGTCGCCAAATATTTCTTCGGCGCCAGCTTCCCAGGGTCGCCCAAGGTGATCCTGGCAATACTGCATCCTTTGATTGCATGTCATCTCGTAAGGGATTGAGCATGGGTGTAACGTTTGGTTAGTTCCGCAATTGTCTAAGTCGTCACTGGGTCCTAAAATGTTTACCCCCCTTATTTTTTGGAAAAATTTTCTTCTACTTACTCAAATTCGTCACTTCCCAAACTATCCGAAAACGAAACCGAAGAATCACTGCATCTCGTAGCATCGATAATAATAATAGGTTTATTCTTTTTTAATTTTTTTTTCAACTTGACCAATTTTCTACGCATATTAACAAATTTGTAACGCGTTTTAACCATACTGACCACCACAGTTAACTGGTAATCTAAAATTATGATTAATCCACACACAATTCTCGAGATAGGTACCTTAGTAGGACGGAAGTTATTGATAAAGTGAAAAATATTTTTATTTATAGTAAACAATTTGATTTAATCTTATTTTTCATTCAGACAGCTGATTTTTTTTAAATCGTGTAAATTTTCGTTCACTTGTAGTAAACTGTATATAAGGAGCCTCCATTCAGACCAGATTTGGCACCGAGTGACTTTTTATTCATTTAAATCAGGAAGTAACTGCATGTTGAATGTTTTACGTGTAGGGGCTGAGTATTAATAACTTAAATAAAATCAAAACAAGTTAAAAATGATCAACATCCACTTACCCCTTTTTAAAAAATAAAAAATCTAATTTTCTTGTAATTTTTTTGCTAATTTCTTTCATTAAATCGTGAAAATTGTGCACTTTTACTTGATTAAAAAATAATATTTTGATACGAACTTAAACAAATGTCTATTCCTTTTTGCTTGTTTTTGTATTGCTCCGAAATTATATTTGAATTATTATAATAAAATGAAGAATTATTTTGCTAAAACCGGTTAAGAGGAATCAAACAAGTTTCTGATTATAACCAACTTCATTCTGACAGAAGAAAAAACAAAATTGCCAACTAATACAACCAAATTAATTCAATACTAATATTTTAATACGTATCTTATCAACGTCATATTACGTCAAAAATCATGTAAAGGGGGTTCATATGAGGATGTTATAACTTTAACCCCCTTCCCTACTATGGTCACCCTACCCAATTTTTTAAATGGGACACCCTATACATCCGTAAATCAATCAATTATTCTATGAGGTACTCAAATTGATACTCAAATGAGTTTCGAAATTCTGGGTTTCAGATATCCCCATAAAAAAAGTCTGAGTGGGTTAAATCGGGTGACCTAAGGTGGTCATTTCAACATTGGGCTATCCAACGAGCAGGAAACTTGTTATTTGTGCTTCTGCGATTTTTGGATCAAATTTTCCAATGATTTTTCTTTTTCAACCATTCAATATTTTATTTTTTTTTGTACTACTGATAAAAAAAGTCCTACAATAATTACAATACAGTGAAAATTCGTAAATTTAATGGTTTAAAATAAATAATTCAAAGTAATTATAATTATAGTAAACGCAATTTGATTATTGACCTTCAAAAACCAGTTAGAAGCTATTAACAATAAATTATGTGGAAATTTAATTTATTTTTCGTAGTTTTTACTATACAGGGAGTCATGTTTGTATTGCTGATCTAATTCCAAAGAAAAACACGAAATTATTTCATTTATTTCACAAGAAGAACCTAAAAATATAAAGTATGTGGTTCATACTGTCTATTTTTGGATCTCCAACGACATGTTCTGTAAATAGTTAGCAGGTGAGTGACTTCTAAAAGTCTATTTTAATTTTCCGTGTTTTTCGAAAGACATTTCACCTTATTTTATTTGAATAAAAAATTAGCAGGTGCAGACTTTTCTATTAAAAAATCTATGAATTAATAGGTAGGTCAGGGTTAAAAAAGTGATAAAAAGTTCACAAAAATATCGTTCAAACATCCCAGTTGCAGTAAACGGTCTTTGTCGGTATAAACACAAATTGTGGCGACATCTATTACCTTATTTGCAAACTTACTTGTCACATTTAGAGAATAGTGCATGATTTGGACTGTTTTGGTAGACTACAGTTGGAGGAGAATTGGACAGAATGTCAGGAGATAAAGTGGGACTGCCGAGGATTTGTTGTTCCTGGGGGGTACTAGGAGCGGAACGTGCCCCCGCGCTCCCAAAATTTCCGGATGACCTGAAACAAAAAAAAATCATGGAAATTTCACGAACCAAAATGGTCAGATCATTATTTCATTCAAAAAATATAACTGTCCATTAGATCTACACTGTGGAGTACATTTTTTAATTGAAAATATTTTTTTAGTTTTTCTTTTTGCAGGGCCAATAACCTAACATGTCCTTAACATGACTGTGAATTTGGAAGCAAAAATAATGTACAGGGTCGGACTTATAAAAAAAATTATATAACAGTGCAGTTGACTCGACATTTTCTTCACCAAATCTATACAGACTGTGGTCTTTTCTTTCTGGATAAACTTTTACAGATCTTATATTCATAAATGCAGCCATTTGTGCCAAACTGTTTCAACAAAAATTTTTAAGCCAGGGTCTAACAAGCTTGCAAAAATGTAAGCTTTTCCTTAATATTCTTAGTAATTGCTTACTTTCATTCACACCATTTTTAGACAATACTAAAAGCTTTAGCTTTTGCTAATTGCATTTTTAGTAAAAGCTACTATTTTTATTCACTACAAACTAAGCATATGTAAGATTTAGCTTTTACTGAATTTTTATTAACACTGCTCATTAGCCCTGCAGAAAGAAAATAAATCGCCCGAAAAACAAAAAAATATTTTCACTTAAAAAATGTACCTACTCCTTTATTTCGGCCCACAGTGTAGGCTTTAACGGAAAGAGAACAATAAAAACTATTGATTGAACAATTTTAACTCGTTCTACAATAACGAGTCATTAGTTCCGTTTACCATTGGTGTAGAAAAGTTCCGTTAACATTAATTGCAAATAGATAAGAATATTTTTAACAAATATTATTCTTACAATGTAAATGTAAATAAATAAATTGGTATTTATTAATCTTAACACGTACGATTCATGGTTCCGTAAAAAAAATAACGAAGGTCGAGGACAGAAAACTACATAGGAACTTGTTTAAGCCAGTGACGTACGTGAAAAAAATTATAACTTTTTTTTAAAAACCTTGTTTGTGAGATTTCGGTAACTATACACGCTGTATCTCAGAAACTATTTATCGTACAGCTCACATACGCATACGAGAAAGTACTTGAAATTATTTTCAGCTTTCCTATTCCCCCGCTAGAGGCTCTAGTTGCCAATAATATCACAAAGGAAGGTTTTTTGGAAATAGTAGTTTACCTAAATAGTATGGAAAGTGAAAGGGGGACAATTTTAAAATAAATAAATAAACTATTAGAGAAAATAGACGGAAACAACTCACCGCATTTATATTGATATTTAATTAGAGAAGATCACTTTTAACGTTTGTTGTTGAAATGTTATAACAAAAGTTGTGAACGCCAGAAAAAATACAGATAGTCGATAACCTTTTGCGGGTATACATTTGATAAAGATATTCGTTACTTTTCCATTATAATTGTAACCAGTTTCGTCATCGACAATAAACAAAAACCATATAAAACGGTATATAAATAATCAAACTAAAATTTATTACCCTATAAAAGTAAAATTTTACATTCTGGTAATAAATTTTAGTTGAATGTGGTGATATACAGGGGGTGCCAATGCAAATATCTACGGCATACGAATAGATCTGTCAAAAATACGAAGATATTTTTTCTTTTTTTATAATTAATAATGAAAAACCGAGGGGTAAACCAATGATAAAAAAATCTGTACACTATTTTCTGTCTTCTTCAGGTATTTTTTCCAAGAAAATCTATATTTCTATTTTCATAAAACAATATGCGATTGAAAAATGTTCTAACATAAATTTTCTGAATTTTCAGGAGTATTTTCTAATGATATTAGTATTTTTTAGAGTACTTTCTATATTTTCAATGTATTTTCTCTAATTTGGACACTATTTTCCTCAGTGGTTTACCCCTCGTGAAAAACTGTACTAAAAAAAATCAGAAAAATAAAATAAATTACCTTATCTAACATTCAAGAACAAACTTTTTCAGTTATTTTGCATAAAATAGTTCAAAAATAATTTAAATAAACATTTTTTAGAATTTTTTTCGTAATTTCTCTAAAATTGTACAACAATTAGAACATCCTGTATATTTAAACGACATAAAACTTCAAAAATTGCGTTTAGTTCGGATTATTTTGTTATACATCAGCTTCGTACATAAGTCTGGGACATCGTACATAGACAATTGTTTATATCAGGGGATTAAATAAAAGAAATATATTATATAAGTCTATGATACAAATACTCCACTGTGAAGAATTGTTGATAAGACATTTTATTGGTCAGCAAAATTCGATAAGACGAGCTGCTGACCCAAGCAATTCATTTGATAGTTGTCAGTAGCGTCCGCTTTTTAAGGGATAATTAATATTAAAAATAAAACAATATAAATCGCTAATTTAATTTTATTGATTTTAGACGTTTGACTTATGAGGACAATAAAGAAATTATAGTGATTGAGATATTATTAGCTTTATCACCAAATTAAACAAGATAAGCACCTGATATTACAGAGTTGTACTTAAAATTTACAATTTAATAGTAACTGTTTAGTGGGTAGGAAAATTAATTTATGTTACTATTAAATTATTGTAAAATATTACGTCAATTTTGAGTACAGCTCTGTGAAATTTTTATTTTAACAGTTATTAAACACAAACATAAAATACCTGATGTATTTGATTTTAATACATTAAAATAAATGCTCAAAATGTTCTCCACCTAGTTGTTGGCAATAGCACAGTCTCCTATAGAACTCCTCCTTAACTTTGTTAAAAGTTTGAGGTGAAATATTTCGTATTTCTGGAGTTATCCTGTTTTTGAGGTCTACAATGCTAGTTGGTTGTGTTGCATATACTTCGTTCTTGACATAACCCCACAGAAAAAAATCTAACGGCGTAAGGTCTGGCGATCTAGCTGGCCACTCAATAGTACCTCTTTGTCCAATCCATTTATTGGGAAAGATTTCATCTGAATAAGTTCTTACTATTAAAGCATAATGGGTGTTGCCCCGTCTTGCTGGAACCAAACATTTTCATTCGGTAAGCTAGGATCTATTGCGTTGGGATATAAGTTTGCCAACGCAGGAACAACTTCATTTCGAAGCATATTTAAATATTTTTCAGCTGTCAAATTTCCATCTATTAATATAGGACCAAAAATATGATACCGGCCCAAACGTTCCCCTTTTAAGGGTACCTACTGAGTATGTGTCTCACGCATCCAATTAGGATTCTCTGCTGAACAATATCTACAGTTCTGTCGGTTTACCTCTCCATTCAATGTGAATGTTGATTAGTCAGAAAAAAGAATGGTACCAAGAGCTATCTCATTTCTGTTCAGCTTATTCATCAATCTTTCGCAGAAATCCATTCTACGATCTGGATCGTCTTCTGTTAACTCCTGCACAAAAGTTAATTTATAGGGATGAAGTTTTTTTTTATGAAGACATCTTAGAACAGTTGTATGACTAACATTATTTTCACGGGCAATTTGACGTGTACTTGAAGTTGGATTCTCTTCGACACATAACATAATATCCACTTTCACATCATCTTCAACGAAGTGTGGTTTTCTTTTCAATGGTTTGACATGTCCAAGTTCTCTGAATTGTGCATGAATTTTAGACACAGTACTTTGTGAAATATTAGGCTATTCGGGATACCTGTGATTAAATAAGTTTGCCACTTCAACTTGACTTCTGCAGTTATCCCCGTACCCGATCATCATTAAAATCTCAATTCGGTGAGTCTCAGTTAAATATTTTATTGTTATGTCGACAAGGAAAGAGTGTTTGACAAATATTTTACTTTTTCAGTATAAACTGTCCTAACATCAACAACTGACAGAATAGAAAACAATCCACTTTATTTACCGATTTAAAACAATCCACATCATTTACCGATTTTGTCTAATTATTGGCGTTTTTGGGCAATTTTTAGGTATTTATGATAAAATTCATGGGCGTAGCAGGTTTTGTTTAATATACAAATATGTCTAATAATTAGTTAGTTTAGATTTTTGATAAATCCATGTTATTTAGCTAATTTAAAAAAGTACCAATATTTCAAGTGTAATAAATAAATTATTAATTTTAAAATTTCACCCTGTATAATTCATAATTGACCATACATTATTTATGCATTATTATGCAAATATACAGGATGTTTCATTAATAAAAACAACGACTATGGCATACTTGCGTGAACCACCATTTACATTTAAATTTATGTTTACATAACGCACAACTCAATTCAAAAAACATGGAAAAATCTTATGTTTTGAAGGGTAGACCTTAACTGTCATTCTTGTCAGAAAAAAACACTTTTTATTGGCCACACTGACCTTAGACTGAACTCCTCTATTGTATTGTGCTAAGATACACCAAGAAAACAATCAAAATTAAATAAAAAATGTACAGTTTTTCAGATATTGGTGTATTTATAACAATTTCCAAACAAAGTAGGTACTTAAACACGATCAGGGAAG
The DNA here is from genome assembly GCA_910591695.1 of Galerucella pusilla. Taxonomy (NCBI): domain Eukaryota; kingdom Metazoa; phylum Arthropoda; class Insecta; order Coleoptera; family Chrysomelidae; genus Galerucella; species Galerucella pusilla. The sequence goes on along the minus strand of CAJUYI010003720.1, from coordinate 8,038 downwards.
TACCAAGTTTAATTTATAACCAAAAAAACGACTTCAACAAATACAGTTAACTAAAAAGCAAAAAATAATCGTTTTAACAATCAATTTAATATGTCGCGTGAATCAATTTACCGGCACTCGGTAATTTTAAATGTAAATTCGTTGCGTCAATGTTGGTTATTATTTAATTATGAACGTTAATATCGGCTTTATCCTTTTCAAAAATTGAGAATTATCAAAAAAATGTACCTTGATTTCCTCAACATAAATCGCTTTTTAACCGTATACAATTTGTGCTCTTTAATTTTAATAACAGCATCTTTGTCATCTAAACCTTGCACAAAACACAACATCACATATATACTGCTCAATAAAAAAATCTCTTGATAAAGTCGCAAGTAGAAAAATCCACTACCGGCATTTTTAAAAAAATATATATTCAACCGTCACCGGCTAAAAGGGCACTAATTTTATTTGTATCACAGTTGAAGTAAACATTTTCGGCGTACGTTCGGGACAAAAGGAGTGTGTCATCTGGACGTCCCGACGTTATAAATTGAATACACGTGTTGTTTGAGAAGCAGCCAGTTCTCTTAATAATTAAGTAACCGACACAGCGGTCGCGTTGTGACCCCGTTTTAACGAATCAACGGAATCTTCGGTTCAATTGCATTGTTTCGACGTTTCGAATTTTATCATCTTAATTTAGAAAAGAAAACTTGATATGTACAAAACGGCTGATTTCGGATGTATTTGTATTGATCGATCTGCGCGACTACTCTACACACTGACACTCGCTAGGCAACCACGTTTCTCTTGCCCTGCCCGTCTCCACCTGACTCACCATTATAAAACCAGCTGACTACATAGGCGGAGATAAGAATATTTTTATTTAATAAAAATAATAATAAAATAGGGGGTTCTGGAAGTGGAATAGAAAATAATAGATGTTTAAATAAGTTTAATTCATTTTTATCAAGTGTTTTATTAACTGATATACAGGGGTTTTTGGAAATTTTATACCAGTTTTTTTTTGTAATTTTAGAAAAACCCTGTAGATTCCTTTTATATCTCGTACAAGTGTATTTTTTTAATGTCCAAAGGTATAGTTTATTGAGAAACATTTATATATTATGAAAATTACTAAAATAACACCCTGTATGCTAGATATTTTTTAAAACGGTTGAAATATTCGAGATTTTTGGAGAATATTTTGTTATAGTCCAGTAAATGAAGGAGGAAAAAAAGGCAAAGTTAACATTAATGATAATGACGCCCTGTTTTCATCTTCCGGCTGGAAGTTGCATTTGGTACATCATTAAACATGAGACAAAGTTCTTCATGAAAACGCGTGCGAGGGCGGAGAAAATGGCCCCAAAAGACCAGGAAAATAGGTTTTCAGCCAATATCTCCTAAAATATGGCAGTTAGAGATTTTCGGTTCGGATAAAAATTGAAGTTCAGGTCATTTTCTACAAAAATGGTCCTCATGATTTTTTTCGCGACATTAATATTTTCTGCAAAAAATCGGTTTGAAAAACCGGAAATTTTGAGACTTGTGAAATATGCAAGTTTTGTACAAAATTTGAGCTGGGGGGTGTTGGAAATCCATTATTTTCAATGTTTTGGATTGTGGAAACCAATAGTAGATGGCGCCACCACATTTTACAGATTGGGAAAATCCGCGGTGCCATAAATGAGAAACCCTGTAACCAGACACTTTTGATGGATATTTATGTTTCCGAGGGTCTTGTTTTCCTCTCAGATGAGGCCTCAAGATATACTTATTAGGAAAACGGGCTATAAGATTAATTCTAGCGAGACGGACCTCACCAGTAGACCTGAATCTAGCAACAATCAGCTTTGCACATGTGGCAAAATATTGAAGTTCATTAGTTTTTTAGTAAGGAAAACTGAAAATGCCTCAAGAGTGAAGAATATTCACCCATAATACTCAGCAACAACTTCTTGCAAATTCTCCGCAAATTTTTGCAAATTCTTTTGCAACCAGACTGATTGAGGTAGAGCACACGCGCGGCGAACGTCGGAGGAACGAAAGTAATAAATTATAGTGTCGGGGTATCAAAGGTATGACTTATATACATCGATGGAAAGGTGGGAATTCCCCCGTTACATTAGTTAAGGTGTTAAAATGTTAGAAATAAAGAACAGGGAGAAAAAAACCACAAAAAGTGCGTTTTTTCCTTGAGCCCGCGTTTTCTAATTTTATTGAAAAATGGACGACTTCGTCAAAAAAAGTAATTGCACAATCGAAAAGTAGACATTCTTAGCTTCCAAATGATGTATCATAGAGACCAATCGGATCATGTATACATTTTTAATTGATGGTTATTCACAAAATTTCCCCGCGCTCCAAAAAAATTAGGGTATACAAATTTCAGGGATGACAAAGAACCTTATGAGGACCCATAATCAAGAACATTTTGAGTAAATTGGTGCAATACAAAAAAAATAGGAACAAATTCCTGGCGAGGTCAAAATTGCCCGGGAGCAGAAAGTTTGACCCGTGTTCCGATATGGCCAAAAGAGTCAAACGTGACTCAATTCACAGGGTATGATAGCAGCAGAATTCCCCTTTCACCTGAATTTTGAATCATGAGAAAATATGCATTTTTCACAAAGTTATTGAATAATTTGTCCTCCCGCTGATGTGTAAATACACGGACTGTGCTCTCCGGCATACTGCACAGAAGCTCATTATTCGAGGTGCGCTTGGTGCCGTTTTTCTCGAAACCGGTCAAATTTTCGAGAAAAATCATAAGTACCATTTTTGTAGAAAATTAACTGAACTTTAATTTTTATCTGGTCTTTTGGGGCCATTTTCTCCGCCCTCGCACGCGTTTTCATGCGGAACTTTGTCTCATGTTTAATGAGGTACCAAATGCAACTTCCAACCGGAAGATAAAAACAGGGCGTCAATAATGTTAACTTTTTTCCTCAATTTACTGGACTATTATTCATAGTCCTCCACCCACATACTTTCCAACTGCACAGCCCTTCAGAATCCTAGAGCACAGCACCTGGGAGATTACTGGATAGAAGAGGAACATTTGCCTAAGTTGAAGCCTGCAGACATCCTAAAATTCCTCCGGGAAATAGGAATAAAGGAACTACTAGTTTCTGAGACTCCCCTCAGAAACTGAGTAGAAGTGAGGGGACACAAAATTTAATTTACATCTCAGTGAATGTCACCCCAAAATATATACATACATACATATCATTTTTACATAGTTCTTGCTTCACTATAAACATTTTTGAGTCAAAATTCGAGCGAAAATTTTAAAATTACCTTGTATATTTGCTACAAGTTACACAGTGACTAAAAACGACAAAATCACCGACCTGTCAAACACTGTTTTACTAATTTCGAGAGAATTATGATTCAAAATTCTGTCAAAAAATGTATCATACCGAAAAGCTGTCAAGGATGTTTTTTTTTATAAATTTTTCATACCTGATATTCCAATCAAAGCACTCTGCAGAAAGTAGATTATAATTTGAGTGAAACTGACTGTTCCTTTAAAGAAGTCACTGGGTTCTTTTTAATTAAACAGTAAACGTTTGAGAGTAAAAAAATCTCATTATCATACTATCTACTTAAACGTCTGGACATCTACCCACATTCAAAATGGGTCAAACAAAAATTTAAATATATCTCCAACTGTATGACGCTTTAATCATCTTTCATTAGAATTTTCACGATGCCAAATTTTAAGTATACAAATTTCATTCACAAGTTCATTTGAGTTTCCAAAAAAACGCGTAGGTTTTTTGTTTTCTCACTACTCCAGCCAAAATTTGATATTTCGTCATATTATGATACACAATTTTCAATAAAAACATAATCATCTAAACAAAATTAGAAAATTTTACATTTTCCCACTGAAAAAATATGAAATAACAGAGAGAAAAAGGGAGGAGAACACGTACTTCAGCTTCTCCAATACAAAATTCTTTGAATTTTCTCAATTTTTAACTCTAAAGCTGTACCTAACTAATAATGTAAAAAAAGTGTCTTACCAACCGACATCCCGTATTCTCAAACTACACGTTCTTCTCAAAACCTTTTGAACTGGCAAACTTAACCTCCTTATCCTAACTAACGTTTTATTCTGTCTAATCACTTGATTCACTGGTATCGGTATATTATCCGAAGGCTTAAACATTATCTAATAACACTTTGTACAACACAAAATTCATCTAACTAAAAATATTTTCAGGATTCATGGGAAAACCATTATTTTCTCTATTGCTGACTGCGGAGTAAAATATTTTATTTTATCATCATATAGGATTGTTTTCAAAACGTTATCTTATATCTCGAAAAAAAAATGAATGTAAGTTTACTTAAATTACTAAATAATTATTTTATATAAGTATTTAAACACATTATAAATAAAACGTATGGTTTTGCATAAGATTTTTCATTGATATCCTTTTTATTTCTGAAGGTCGAATTTTTTTTGAACTCTTGTGTCACGTCCAGATTATATTAAAAAAATTTTATGTATGGGGCACAGCTTGTGAAAGTTCATTCAATATTTTGACAGGCATGACACTGTGTCGCATTTAAGATGAAGACACCCCCATAGTTTGGCTGTTTGAAAGATTGCAGATACATAAATAATAATTTTGTATACTTAGACCAAAAAATAAAAAGACTTTTTTAATAACATTTTTCGATATCTCTAACGCGAAGCAAAATATCGAGAAGCGGTCCTGTTTGTGAAATCGTAGTAGGTTGATAGTACAGGGAATGAAGCATTTCACCTGGCAATTTTTTCGTCCACCATGGATTGACTAAGCAAAAAATGTTCCATACATTTTTTTTGTAAAATCAATATTCTCTAAGTTATTCGCGATTGAAAGTAACGCTTTTTAGAGGAAAAAATCGACGTTTTTGATATGTTTTGCGCGGATAACTCGAAAATTATGCATTTTATCAAAAAAACTGTAGATAGCAAAATTGTAGCTTTTAAAAAAACAAGCAAAACACTTTTTTTATAATTTTTTTAAAACCAATAAGAACCGAGATATGGCCCATCAATGATTAGCTTTTTTTCCCAAATGCAAAATGTGATTCAAACTCAAATACCGGAAAAATTATGCATTTTTCGTAGAAAACTCATAGAATCTTTTTCAAAGAGCATAATTAGACCTTTCTTTTTTTAAAAAAAAAAGGTCTGTAGCATCAAAATTGAGTGAATTATGACAAAAATAATGTCAGTACTGAATTTTTTTACAAAAAAATCGGTGAAAACAACCCCCTAACTACCCCCCTAATTAAAATTGATCTTTACCCTTGTGCAATTGTCTTTGTACATGTATGGTTGATATGTCCATGAAGTTTGACCAATTTGAAATTCATAGTTTTCGAAAAATTATGGCTTAAAGTAAAAAGTTATTTTTCACAATTTTGTATTTTTTACCTTTTCTTTCAAAATAACTCCGAAAATAACCGAGGTACAAGCAAAGTTAAAAAACGAAATTGTAGCTTTTTTTAGGACAAAATTTTTCCTGTAAGTAGATTTTTTGTACAGTTAATATTTGACGAGATATAGCCGTTTAAAACGTCTATTTACGCACGAGCACCACCTTTTTTTAGCCCTTTAAACTCACCCCATTTAAAAACAAAAGGGTCTAAAGAGATTTAACTTACAGATCCTTGTAGTTATTGAAAAACACTTCAAAATCGTTTTGAATAAACTTTTTATCATCAAAAATGAAGGAAATACGTTAAAAAAACCAATCGATTTTTTTTTCGAAAAATTCCAATAGTATAGTATAGTTAGTATAGTACACTTGAAAGCATAATAATGTACAAAACCGGTTTATTCGGCAGTGGGGCGTTATATATATAAAATATTTCGTGTTCTTTTTTTGAAATACAATAGGAAAGAAACATATTTAAAAATCATATTTGTATTTGTAATTGTAAATGTAATCATTTATTTATGTTAATCTGTGTGAAAATACAGCGCATTTTTATGTTAATAAATGTTTTTTGTACTTAAGTCTACTTTTTTTCAATTTATATCTATTACAATAGTTTATAAAAATTGCAATGTTGTGAAGGGTGGTTTTTAAAGGTTGAAAAGTTACTTAATACACGTGACACATTTTTTTTACAACAGAATTATTGAGCAAATCCCTATTAGCATTAATTATTTTTCTTACATATAACACTAATAACAGTTGATTTTTAAGGGTTGAAAAAGTAAAAAATTGTATTTTGGAATATAACAAATTCATCATTTTACTAATTCAAACCAATTTTCACCTATCTTAAGATTTATAATGCTATTTTTGACATTTAGGGGTAGTTTTCACCCCTAAGAAACAATCAGGGTTCGTCGGCATGACATGATATATAAAGCAGAGGGTGAGTTGAGCCTAATCCCAAATTTTTATGCAAATCAATCAGAGGCGAAATCATTTTTTAAGGATTCGTGATTTTTTTTACATTAAGCTGTAACAGGGGCTGCTTTTTAAGGGTTGAAATATGATGAAATTGTATTCCAAAGCTCAAAACAATCATTTTTCAACTTATCCAAACCAACTCTTACCCATTTTCAGGTTTGAAATGTTATTTTATGATTTTTGACAAATAAAGTAGTTTTCACCCCTAAAAACCGTTTAGAGCCCTTCGGTCCGATATAGATTTTGAACCTTCGGCTATCACCTACCTACTGTTAAAATTTCAAGTCAATCCATGCTGGACGAAAAAATTGCGAGGTTTTACCTTTTTTGAACTTCATTCCCTGTACTATGAGTTTAAAGTTCAGATTTCAGTTGACTATTTTAAGAAATGTGTCCCATCAACCTGTATGACTCTACAAAAATCCGAATCTGTAATTCTTCAAACAGCGAAAATCTTCATCTTCATCATAAATGCGACACACTGTACACTGCGGAAGTTAACAGCTATTTTTTTATTTTAACTGGAACCCCCTGTATATTATTAAGCTTCCGGTCTCTACTCTATGACACTTTGTGCAAAAGACCCTTTACTTTACAAGGTAATTGGTGACATGTTGAAAAACAGTTTTATTGACACAAATGTCAAATATCTCAATTTTTTTTTAAATAGATTTGTCTGGAATTTGATCTTCTTACCTCTTAAATTGTGCTACTTGTTCAATTAACTTTTTCGATGTCATTTTTAACAGTTAAATACCGAAAGAAAAAAAATTAACGGTTACTATTGCTTTGAGTTTTGAAAATCGACTGGTTAGTCGGATATGAATTTTTTTCCTCGTCCATAATTTTATAAATTCGTAATAAATGTCGTTTGACCCTCGTTATCGAATCCGCGACGTGATCAAATGTTGGTATGTTGTTGAAAAATCACGAATTTTTTTTTCAAACTCCTTTTAATTCGTAGTTAAATTATGCTAAATATTTACCTACGTGTCAGGTAAACATTAAACAAAATACCAGATGGTGATATGGTAACCGATGTTTTTAAATTTTTAATAATTCCGTGGAAAAAGTTATTCAATAAAGCAAAACGTTTGTACATGGTGGTCGAAACCAGTATTTTTTGAATTAAATCCCCTAAAAAAATTGTGCACGCCACTGTAATTTTTTTAAATATCAAATATTGGTACAAAACGAAATATTAAATAGTCAAAATAACCGTTGATTTTCTTTTTTTTTTATTCAAGTCCCCTAAAAAAATTGTACGCCACTGTATTTTTTTAATATCAAATATTGGTACAATATGAGATTTTAAATGGTCAAAATAACCGTTGATTTTTTTATTGTTTTTTATTTGAGCCCCCTAAAAATGTGTACGCCACTGTTTTTTTAGATATTCAACTAAAGCTTTGGAAAAATTTGTTGTATTTATTTTTACTAGATCCTCTAAAAAAATTGTGCACGCCACTGTAATTTTTTAAGATATGAAATATTGGTACAAAACGAAATATTAAATAGTCAAAATAACCGTTGATTTTCTTTTTTTTTAATTGAGCCCCCTAAAAAAATTGTAACAAGTCAAGATTTCCTATTCAAATCTTGTAAAAAATGTTGAGCCC
>CAJUYI010003719.1:0-21712 GCA_910591695.1 Galerucella pusilla | reverse complement strand
GTCGTCCAGGAATGTTAAGCTTTTCCTACCCGGTAAACAATGTACTATTCTTCCGTTGTTAGAACCATTTTTAAATCAAATTTAACTGCAGCGTACTATTAATATATCAACTAATGACAATTAAGTCAAATATGACAAATCCATATCACATAAACAACTCCACAGCACTCTCTGTTTCGGTACTGTTTATTTTGGCGGATACCGTAGTTTGAAGGAATCCTTCAACAGCTTCCGAATTTTAGAGGAAGAGTTACAGAAGAGGCCTATATAACATCCTACCAGCAGAAATAAAATTTGAATAAATGTAATAATAGGAGTTTTAAAACGTGTTCACTTCGATATTGTTTTTACTCTCTCAACGAGTTCACTTTTCTCTACACTTTTTATATTTTTCAGGTTATTGGACTTCCGGGAAAACGGTGACTTAGAACGCTTACGGCGCTATTGGATGACAGGAGCGTGTAGACCCGGAAAACAAGAACATAAAAGTTCCGATCCTTTAGCTATGGAACAGTTTTTATCAGCTTTTTTATTATTGATGTCTGGTATATTACTAGCAGCCTTATTACTTCTCTTGGAACATCTTTACTTCAAATACGTGAGAAAACACCTGGCGAAAACGGATAGAGGGGGATGCTGCGCGTTGATTAGTCTTTCAATGGGAAAAAGTCTTACGTTTAGGGGAGCTGTTTATGAAGCTCAGGATATTCTCAGGAATCATAAGTAAGTGTTATTCAATATTTTGAAACATAAATAAGTTTTGACGAATGTATACTTATAGTAACAAATCATCACTTATACAGTGTGGAAATACATACATAAAATACCTGATGTATTTGATTTTATTACATTAAAATAAATGCTCAAAATGTTCTCCACCTAGTTGTTGGCAATAGGACAGTCTCCTATACAACTCCTCCTTAACTTTGTTTAAAGTTTGAGATGAAATTTTCCGTATTTCTGTAGTTATCCTGTCTTTGAGGTCTACAATGCTAGTTGGTTGTGTTGCATATACTTTGTTCTTGAGATAACCCCACAGAAAAAAATCTAACGGCGTAAGGTCTGGCGATCTAGCTGGCCACTCAATAGTACCTCTTTGTCCAATCCAGTTATTGGGGAAGATTTCATCTAAATAAGTTCTTACCATTAAAGCATAATGGGGTATTGCCCTGTCTTGCTGGAACCAAACATTTTCATTCGGTAAGCTAGGATCTATTGCGTTGGGACATAAGTGTGCCAACGCAGGAATAACTTCATTTCTAAGCATATTTAAATATTTTTCTGCTGTCAAATTTCCATCTATAAATATAGGAGCAATAATATGGTCGCCTATGATACCGGCCCAAACGTTCACCTTTTGAGGGTACTGAGTATGTGTCTCACGCATCCAATTAGGATTCTCTGCTGACTAATATCTACAGTTCTGTCGGTTTACCTCTCCATTCAATGTGAATGTTGATTCGCCAGAAAAAAGAATGGTACCAAGAGCTATCTCATTTCTGTTCAGCTTATTCATCAATCTTTCGCAGAAATCCATTCTACGATCTGGATCGTCTTCTGTTAACTCCTGCACAAAATTTAATTTGTAGGGATGAAGTTTTTCTTCATGAAGACATCTTAGAACAGTTGTATGACTAACATTATTTTCACGGGCAATTTGACGTGTACTTGAAGCTGGATTCTCTTCGACACTTAACAAAATATCCACTTTCACATCATCTTCAACGAAGTGTGGTTTTCTTTTCAATGGTTTGACATGTCCAAGTTCTCTGAATTGTGCATGAATTTTAGACAGAGTACATACTTTGTGAAATATTAGACAATTCGGGATACCTGTGATTAAATAAGTTTGCCACTTCAACTTGACTTCTGCAGTAATCCCCGTACCCGATCATCATTAAAATCTTGATTCGGTGAGTCTCAGTTAAATATTTCATTGTTATGTCGATAAGGAAAGAGTGTTCGACAAATATTCCACTTTTTCAGTCTAAACTGTCAACACATCAACAACTGATAGAATAGAAAACAATCCACATTATTTACGGATTTAAAACAATCCACATTATTTACCGATTTTGTCTAGTTATTGGCGTTTTTAGGCAATTTTTAGGTATTTATGATAAAATTCATGGGCGTAGCAGGCTTTGTTCAATAAACAAATACGTCTAATAATTAGTTAGTTTAGATTTTTGATAAATCCATATTTAGCTAATTTAAAAAAGTACCAATATTTCAAGTGTAATAAATTATTAATTTCAAAATTTCACCCTGTATAATTCATAATTGACCATACATTATTTAGTTTGGTGGAATCGGTTCATTAAGAGGATTTCAAAAATATGCAAATATACAGGGTGTTTAATTAAAAAAAAAACACCGACTATGGCATACTTGCGTGAATCACCCTGTACATTTACATTTATGTTTACATAACGCACAACTCAATTCAAAAGTTGACATGTTTCGGCATTTTTTATAATTTTCCAAAATAATGACATAAAGAATTTTATTCCATAAGTGGTTTCCACACTGTATATGTTTGAAGTTGTATTTTGTGATAAAACTTTCCAGATATTCCTAATGGTCTATTTTTTGAATTTATTCGACAGTCAACAAATAAATAAATGTTATCTAAATCCCTGAAATCCACTAGAACGTTAAAATATGAACCACTCATTTTCATCCTTTTTGCCCATATCGTATCGATTTCACATTTTTGGGCCGTTTAAATTATCATTGCGGTTTTATTTCGCAATAGAATAACGAGAAGAATAATGAATATAAGTAACGTACGTGATTATTCATGATTTCTTTTAGATGCAAAGATCCCATTTGTGATACGCACTTATGGAAGGTCAAAAGAGAACTGGATGTAGCTCAACTGAGAATAAAACAGTTAGAAAAGGAAATGGAAACACATGGTATTAAGCCTCCTCCGCCTTGTAGGCGGTAAGTTTTAAATCTTTTGAGTATCACATTTATACCTCTTACTTTTCATTTTGCTAAAAATCTTTTTTCAGCACGAAGCATGGACAATTTTATATTTGAAAGGGTGCTTCAGTCACTTTATTCATTTTGACATTCTTAATCTGAACAGGAAAATTTATAAATCCTTCAAAATGTAATTATTCCATAAAATCAGTGGAAAAGGGATCTGAGCAAAATTCATCTCAATACTCAATATGGTTTTTTCAATTTTTTTTTAAGAGAAATATATCTAGATTCTGTAAAGAGTATAACTAAGACTTGGGTCTTCTAAAATATCAGGGATTATATAGATTTTCTAGATTTTCTAGATTATCAAAGTATTAAAATTTTCTTTTAATGCCACATTCAAGACACTTTACTGAAGCACCCAGAATTTATTTAAGTACTACTGTAGTTTGAACTTGAAAAATTTCATTTGACAAACCTAGACCTTCTTCATAAAGGCACAAAAATTAAATAATTTGTAGCTGTTCAATATTATTTAATACACTCCTGACACCTGCTTAGAGTATTGTAATGGAAGGTTGATGTTCTTTAAGCTCCCTTGCGGTTCCGGTTGGTTAATAACCTTGTGGAAGCATTTTGGAGATAATATTTTTTTCTATTTCCAATTGAAAAAATTAAAAAATTGTGACCAACCCTTTTCCAAAAAATGGCACTATGGATATATCCCAGGGTAAAAAAATATAGATTAAATTGGTTTGAATCTTATAACTAATTCTGGTCGACAAAGTCATAGAAGGCGTTAAGTGAAACGAATCTCAGATATAAGAATCAAAATTATCTCCTGAAGTACTTAGCCATTTCCATGTAACGTTGAAATTAGTACCAAACTGCCAAATGAAGTCTAGTCTAGTCTGGCAATCTTGGTATGAAAGGTAATGAAAATGCCAAATGGTATATACACTGTCCATTTCAAGTCCAAACGTCCATGGACCCTAAATGTACGTCCATTGTAAGTACAAACATGGATGCTTATTGGATGAATATACATTGGATGTCTGGAATTTGACGTCTACTGTTCATCCATTTAACGGTCATTTTAAGTACGAACTATTGTGGACTCCGCGTGACCATAGATTGTACGTCCATGGATGTACATACATTGGAAGCTTCAAATTGTACATACGGATATGGACATACCCTGGATGTAGCGAATTGAACGTTCATTGGTCGTCCATTTTACGGCTATTCAATGTACGAATAGCATTGGACTTGGAATGATTACCAATTGTAATGCTAATTATAGACATTGGATCCTTCATTTCGTACGTCCGTTGTACGTTAGTATATGGACGTACACTGGATGTAGCGAATTGAAAGTCCAATTGTCGCCCATTTTATGGACATTTAAAGTACGAATAGTTATAGACGTGGAATGATCATCAATTGTACGTCCAATCATAGACTTACATTGGATCCTTCATTTCGTACGTCCATTGTACGTACAAATATGGATGCTTATTCGATGTCCCGAATTGTTCGTCCAATGGACGTCCACTCAACGACCAGTTTGAGTCCAAACATTCATTGGCGTTTGATGTACATCCATTGTACGTAGAAAGATGGATATACATTGAATGTCTGGAATTTGACGTCTATGTGTCACATGTGTTATTTATAAGATGCGACATAGGTGAAACGGTCAAACGCGAGCTAACTTTTTACCAAATAGCGTTCATAAAAAATAATAACAGATTTGGATTATGCTTGAAAAAGTAGTACACCATTTTCATAACACTTACGAATACTGAAAACACCACAGCGGGGAATCGAACCGGGATACTTCACGTTTAACTTTCAAATATCCCGTGCTTCTCCGTCTAGCTATTTTCTACGGGGTTGAAAGTATCCGAAAGAGGTATGAAAATGGAGTTAGACTTTTTTTAAACATAGCTATCCATTTTTTCATCGAACCAGAGCGAATTGAGGAAAATTAAAAATGCACGCATGCACTTATTTTTCAACGATCTTTCCAAATCTGTTTTTATTTTTTATGAACGCTATTTGGTAAAAAAGTTAGCTCGCGTTTGACAGTTTTGTACAGGAATCACTATGTCGCATCTTATAAATAACACAATATATCCTCAGCTCGTTAACGTTAACTACCAAATCTAACAACAACTAAGAGATGAATACAAATGACATAGTCTGAAACAAAAAATCTAGACATAATACTCACAACCCGGAGCGAAAGCACACAAAACCAATTAATTCGAGAAAGCGTTTATATTAAAATCCAATAAAATTCGACAACACATTTATCACCATCTAAAGTAAACAGTACTTAGAATTTCACAGTAGTAGTGAAGGGTGACTGCGGAAATAAGTGGACTGACGAAGCTGCCCGCCTTCCCCCCACTGACCCCTTTTCCTAACATTTTTAATACTTTGGTCTTTCGTGCATTCACGTTACTTTGTTGGAGTTACAAAAGTAGCTTAACATAGTTTGACACGAAGTTTTAACTCAAATGTAAGTGACGTTGTGCTGCGAGAGTTTATGAACTATCATAAATTTTATTTACGACGGCGACCTATCATAACTCAACATGCCTGTTAAAACTTGTTCCTTCCTATGTGTATGTGGTGGTGAAAAGCATTCATTATAATATTTTCGTATAATTGAATTCATACAAAGGGAAATGTGTTTTTGTTTCTGGGCGGTTTGTTTTGCGAAGCTCGCTTATAAAATTAAATTCATTTGTATTTTCTGGAGAGCTTGAAAATTTATTTATTTTATTAAATGCTTCAACTTTATTTGGTGGCGCATTAATTTGCAGACCAAACTTTATTGTACTATTTATTGTACTGCTATAAAATGTCAACCATATTGCATCAGCTGTCCAGAATGGGCCTGTCCAGTAATTTATTTTTATTGGTTTAAATTGAAGTATTTTATGGAAAAATGTCCCCTTATTTTTTTTCTGGAGCTTGATTTCTATCCTAAAAAAATTATCAAAAGTGCCGGAATCAAGCGCGTGGTTTGAACGTGACGTCACTCCTCCCTTCTTCGTGACGTCAAAGAGCCTCTACTACCTTGAAAACGACAGATCGTCATTTCCATAGGATTTGTAAAGTCTGCTTACCTGGTTTTTTATTTTGACATCTCATGTAACCTCGAAATTGATATTGATATTCTCTTTCATTTTGGATTATTTGTTTTTGTTCAAATAACAAGATAAATTGCACAAGCAAAATGTTCATTCACGTTCCTCGAGATGAAAAAACGAAAATTATGGTTAGAAAAAGCAAAAGCTCGAAGGAAGTTGACCAAAACGAGGAACATTTGCTTCTTCGTTGAATGTTTTGGCCTCGGCCGTAGCAGCAATTGGCCAGCCATTCTGACAAATACTACTATGACGTCACTTGCCCCAAGGTCAAATGCGTGTTCAAATTACCCTAACATTTGTTTAACTTTTTATTCGGCTTTGTGACATTCATATCCGAAATCAAACCGCACAAAGTGAAAAATTATCAGTAAGCTTTCAAATAAAATATTTGTTTCCACTGAAAAGGCCCATTGTTTTTGTATAAATAATCATACCAGGTGGGCAAAAAGATTTGTCGCCGGCCATATTTTAGGAACGGATTGTAGTACTACTTTGGAAAAAAACATCTATGACCAATGTTGTACCTGGAAGTTTTTCCCGAGGCCACTTTTGTTATAGAGAACGTTCTTATTTACTCACCCGATACATTTCCTTCTCTACAAAATAAAGTCAAGAATTTTACCAACATTAAGAAGCTAAGTCAACTACAGTGGTATTTAATTTCTGCTACTTATTATACTTTAAAGCTTTGCATGATTTTCGAGGTAATCCGCAGAATAATTTGATCATTCAATAATATAAATCTAAATTAAACTGAAGTGAAAGATATTGGTCAGATTAATTTTCATGCAAACTGCACAATTATAACTTCAGCTGACCTCAAACTAGTTTAAAGCCTAGGACATGTCTATGATCATCTAGGATAAATAAATATTGCCGGAGATGCAAATTTTGTGGAATGCTTAGTATTAAAAACATTTTGAATTGACATACATAATCAATTATTTGCGGATACCCCTTGGTTCTATATTACTAATATTTTGAATATTCACTATTTAATCGTTGAGTAAAGTATACCTCACTTTTTTTATTCTATTCTATATATTTTTGTGATTTTGTAATGGTAGGCGTCAACGTCCTAGCACCTGTAACTGTTTCACATCCTGTCTGGATTCCTCCGAGTCACCCGAGTAAGTCACAGACTTACGTGTTGTTATTGACAGATGAAGCATTTTGTGTAATTTTTTATATGTGCATTTTGATAGCCAAATTAATTTTCTCATGATTGCATGTAAGTGATTGAAAATACTAACTTTGCGCACTAAGCTTTTCCTAAAAAAATCCTAACCATTTTTCCTTAGAAATATAATTGTGATAAAAACCATGCCCATGTAATCACGTGTGCCAATGTAAATATGCACGGCTGCTGCTTGAAAACCATAGTAAGCATTTGAGGGAAACCAGCATGTGTTACTAGACGCCTACCGAAAAACATTAGTTGTTATTTGTATTGTAGTCACGAACTTCTCAACCAAACGTACACTATTAAATGCGATATTCATGAAATAACTGCTACTGGCAGGTTGCCATGCTTGTGTATCACAACGACCAGAATAAGTGCCTGTCCAGACAAACGACTCGGTGGCACCGAGTTGTTTATCGCAAACTCCAGTTATTCAACCCTGTAACGGTATCTTCAACGATACCGTATAGAAATGAATAACACGACCTACCAGTTTCCAGAAAGCAGCAGCGAGTATAAAAAACCCAGCCGAAATCACAGTCTTCAGTCTACCTTGGTAATGCTCTTTTCTCGACTTACCTTATTCTGCTTAACCGGTTCGCAAGAAAGATAAAGGGGCACTAAATCATTCTTCATTTTCCTTGTCGAGGTAGATAGTACTTTCCTTTCTGGAATTCGTGTTAAGAAATAGCCAATTTGGAAACAGCACCATTGAATTGACATCAATCGAAGCTCACCGGAGAAATCAACATACAGTAGCCCGTAATAACGACGTCAATAAAGGTGCTGGCTGTATCGGAATTGGGTGACCTATGTTTACGATAAAAAAACAGTAAATTTTTTATTTTTATTGAACACTGTCTTTGACTTAACTCACCTACCCAAGTATAGGGCTCAACTCTTATAACCCGATGTTGAAATGATGAGCGTTTGTGGCGAAAATACGCGAGATCCCAAAACGGAGTGCGACACTCACCAGCTGGAACCAAAGATTATGCTGGAACTAGGCTGGAACTCACCACACGTGTCATTCCATTTTTATTGTCAGTATTGAGCAATATGGCATTCGATGCAGATCGATTTATCATCCGAGTAGAGCAGCGACCTGCAATTTGGAATAGGAGTTGCAGTTAGATTGGGTTCGTCTGGAACCTCTTAGGTTTTCCACTTTGTGTTACGAGAAGCGCTTAAAGGGGTAAATCCTCTTCTAAGTACACGAGGGACTGGATCTTTCACAAACACAAACGATCCACTAAGAGCCTCTGTACACGAGCCACATTTTGCGATCGACCCGACCACAGAATTGCCGTCGCGTTTCGGCGAAAATTCTGAGTAATTCATCAAATGAACAGATTGACATTCTAAATTATAAAATTTTTTGTCATCCTGCCGGAGTTTGCCAAATAAATTATAAAAGTTTCCTTCCCGTCTTCGCGTAACCAAAAGTGGATGTATACAAAGCGATCGTGCCTTCCTACGTCTTCTTCTTCTCCTTCTCAACATAAGAAGTAGTAATGCTTCTTCTTCGAAATCCATATGGACTCTGGCAGGTAATACCACAAATATATAGGATATATATCAACACCCTGTGATGTGGTTGCAGTCGCTTCTACTACACGTGCGGTTCATATGACCGCAAGTCGACCACAAAAATGTCGCTGGTTCAACCGCAAGGTGCAGTTGACGTTACTACATTTTTGTGGTTGTCTCGACTGCAAATATGTGGTCCGTGTACGGCAAGTGTAGCAGTAGTTTGGACCTTCTGTGAGCAGCTTGTTTGTAAAGGTTCACGAGCGCCTCACGAGTATGACTGAGGCCACACCTTTTGAATTTAAAAATAAATAATCTTTTTGACGAAACGCCATATTGTTTCAAAATCTGAATATTAAAAATTACTCTTCATGAAAGATCTTTTTCGTACTTCCGGGCCTAAAGTGACAACTTCACTCCCTTGTGACAGGTACTAAAGTGTCACATTTAATCCCTCCGGGATTAAATATTGATGAAACTCCCGGAACGATTAAATCACAAACAAACGAATTTAAGGGATATTTTATTGAAAAATATAATTAATTAGAATGGTAATTAACGTTAATATTCAAATTAATATTGTGACAGTTCGTCATATTGACCAGTCTTTCCTGGGTTAATGACACCTTCTTCACTCATGATACCAATAATTATCAATAACAATGTTTCTTTACAATGACACTAGTAATGACAATGTTTCTAAATTATAACTGTCACAACGCAATGTTACTATGGTAACTTATTTTAAAGACTGTTTATTAAATGAGTTGAAGAGAGAAAAAACTGATTGAAATTATTGAAATAATTAATAAAATCATACCGGAAGTACGAAAAGTATCGTATATACCTTGCGACTGAAGTACATTTAATCCTTCAGGTAAATTATGGCCCTCCCTGCGGTCGGGCCATAAACTTTACCTTCAGGATTAAATGTACTACTTCAGTCCCGCGGTATATAATATACTATTATAAACGAAATATTTTATAAAATATGGTATATCACATCAAAGATCTTTTATGAATGATATTTGACAAATACATCTTGTAGTCTAATACCAAACTTGTATTGTGACTGTTGTATACTAGGTACTCAATATAGGTACATACCATATTTAATATTTTGTATTTTGTTCAATAGGGTACAAGCATAAATTTTGCTATTGGTCGGAATTGACGCTTTATCAGGTCTCCTAACACCTTGCATGTCTATTTTTTCAAAAAAATATAAACTTTACTTTCAAAACGACTTTAAAAATTATAAACTTTTAGAGTCCGCCAAAACGTGCTTTACGTCATAAAGATGGCTGCCCCATGGTGTGACGTCATTTGTTTACGTTCTTATTCGTGTATCACACTCTGAGTTCTTGTGACCTAATTTGTTTCTGAAAGCTATAAAAATGGATAAAGCCGAAAAAAAAATTTGTATTCCAAGTGTTGCATTGTTCCAGTGTGTAAATCAACGTCTATTAAAACTCCAGACAAAATATTTGCTACTCTACGTGGCGCAAGCAAAAATACACTTAAGAGAAGGCATTACTTTTGTTTGTGAAGACCATTTTAATGTAGGTACCTACTTCTATGCTGGTAATTTTCATTCTTAAATAGTTTGAGGTTATGTACCTATATGTCTAGGAATCAACTATAAAAACATCATTTTCTTACGACCACACATCGAAATATGGTTGGTATATATTATATAAATAAAACATAGTTTAAATCGTACTTACGATAATGCTTTAACTCCTCTTATTTCCTCTGCATTAAAGCAGCTGTTTGACTTCATAAATTCAAACAGCATAAATGAGTCTACTTTGGGCAAGTTATTAGTTTGTGCTCTTACAAAACCTTCGCTAGCCATATCTTTACTCACAAAATATGAAAGAATCGTCACTGAACACTGAACTAGTAAATAAAATATATTCTCCCAAAAGTTTTAAAATATCCTCGGAAATATCGAATATTTATGACCACCTTCCACTTTCCACTTTACGTCGACTTTTAGAAATAAAACACACACAAACACGTAATGGTCTCAAACAAACATATAAATGATATTTTTACGCCGATAAAGCAATAGTTGATTAAAATACAATATAAACACACAATTACACATAACCTAATGCAATACCAGCCATATTGACATAAGTAAACACAAGAGATATGACATCACACGTATCATCGGTAGCGTTCGGAAATCCTCGGGTTGTGGTCGGAAAGTGTATTGAAATTTGAATTTCATTTTAAAATTTGGGAGTAATTTCCAATGGAAACTGGTTTATTTCCTATTATTTGTGATTTTTGATATCATATTTACTATTATAAATTAATATCCAAGCAAAATATGAAATATGCATGTACTCTATTGTTGCATCAAGCTTCAGTAGTGTTTATTATTTCGCAGTTTAATTAACTAAGAAGTCTGTTTTATTGTTAAAACTATGAAATATCACTTCTAAGTAATAATTATTTACACTGGTATATTTCCGAGACAAATAAATCTTTACAGTTTGTTAACTAATTAACTAACCATTTAGTTTGATAAGTCCATTTGTTTGAGCTCTTGAGATAATAGTTTCTATTCCATATCAGCATTGAATTATTGTGGAATGCTTGTAGCCAAACTGGAAGATAATTATTATGAACCAATATAGAGTTTGGCGTCAAAAGCACAAAATAAATGCGTTTGATTTAACTTAAATGTACTAAATCAGATTCGCATAGTTATAAAACACAAAAATGAGATGAAACTGGAGTACCCGGCTACTACAAAAAAATAATCGGCTTCAACAAAGCCATAATTTAAAAAGTATTACAAATAGAACAATTAATAATGTCGTATGTCTATAGACCTATTGAGATTTTTTTGGTTTGCAGAATACATTATCTTAAAAAATTCAAGTTTATTTATAAATAACTATAATCTAAGTAGATAGTTAGATAATTTAATCTAAGATATATTTCAGTGTCATAGTCTCTGGCGAGCAAGCAAGAGCCAGACTACGAAGTATAAATCCTTCGGGCCGAGGTAGCGATGTCGACTTATCTGGGTGAGTATTTATCAAATAAAAAACATCCAAATATTATTAGTTTCTTTATATATTCCTTGGTTCTATTAGGACACCAACCAAAACTCTTAACGCAGTGTTACTCCTGGTTTGTGTGCTTATTACTTGTTCTCACCTAGTTGTAGTTTTTAATTGTCTTAGCCCCACTAGATCTTTTAATCAGCCAGATTCTTTTGTTTTCGACGTTGCCTATTCCTTCCAATATTACAGTGGTACGATTTTTTATCTCGATCTTCTTTTTTGGAATATGTTTTTGTCAAGACTCTGCTTACACTCCCTGTAAGTTATCAGAGCTTCTAATTATTCATTTATGTCATAGTCTTCAAATTTTACTGGTCGTTTATTTTCCCTTCTTGGTCATTCAATTTGTATATTTGAATCAGGATTATTATCTTCATGTTCTGATTTCTATTCTTGATCATTTTATTCTGATTTTTGACTTTCATGTTCTTCCGGCTCTTGATACCCTTTATCTTTTGTTGCTTGATGTTTATTTTCTTCTGGTTCTTGATTATATTTCCTTCTGGTTCTTCTTTTTCACTTCTTTCTGGTTCTTGATTTCCATGTTCTTCTGTTTCCTCTTCTAAATTCTCAACATTAATATGGTTTTTTGTTTCATGTTGATTAGTCTTAGGTAACTGGGATTCTCCCCTGTTTTACTTTTGCAACAAACATCACAGTTATTGTCTTCTGTTGTTGTGGGAATTATTTCTAGAACTCCATCACTCAGTTGGCTGCTAATGTCTTTCACTTCTTGTTATCAGAACTTCCTTTCGTTCTCCAAGACATATTTTCGATTCACCACATCATACAGTTCTTATTTTCAAAGCCCATAAAGGAAAAGTTTCTGCATTCGTGGCATTCGTGCATTCCTGGCTTTAATTGTATTAAATCTTTTTAAGATGCAATGAAATACGTAAACGTCTTGTCAATACCTACGTTTATGTATATGTGCTGCCTCAAGTGTCTATAAAAAACTTTATATGAAGTATAAGAAGGCATAATTTGATGATACTAATTATAAAATTTTGCTTCAATTCAATTTTAGCCCAAGAACGGAAATAGCGGAAATGGAAACTGTGCTGTGATCGAACGAATCTATACATATTATACAAGAATTACCAACACCAAGGATCAGCGAATTGGCTGAAAACTGTTTTTCTTTCGAAATGGAAAAATAATGGTAAAAACTTCGCTCATTAAATATGTTGATGGTTGATGTCAAACGAATTTCGAACATTTCACTGAAAATCTAATGTTGGTGTATGTAGATAGTTTTTTTTTTCATTTAAACAATATTCGTGTATATATCGCAGCCAACTAGCTTAATTAGTCGTTTAATTAACAGCCTAGCCTCTTTGCCAAACAGCTCCGTTCAGCTATCGGCCCAACCGCTAGGCAAATGACTGGGATCGATGACGTTTCATTACTTGCCTAGCCTGTTCGTATCAATTTAGTTCCACTTGCGGCGGTACTACCCAAATTATCAATAGGTATGGCTTCGGCAAAAAAAAATTTACGAGGAGCGTAAAAATGTAGCTGTCTTTACCGACGTTGCCAAGCGTAGTCCTAAACTGTATCTGGATCATTGGTTAATTTATAGAGAAGGGCAAGGAAAATGATTGGAAAAGTTATACAGAAGGTAAAGGAGGAAGAACCATTCAATTCACCCTTCCCCTTCTTTATAGCTTTCAATCATTTTCCTTGCATTTCTCGATTAATAAACCAATGATCCTGGTTCCATCAAGATACGTTTTTTCTTCTGTCTGTCATCTTATCGAACGAATGGCCCAAGCATTGGCCAGCCAGTTTATCAAATGTTGTAACAAATGACGACTGAATATCATTCACGGCGCAGTTCAGTGAAGAGACTAGGCTGTTGATTGAACGGCTAATAAAACTATTTGGCTGCGACATAAACAAACCGATTAATAAAACCGCCATTCATTGAACTGAAATTAGTGAGGGTGGTTGTTTTTCCAACCTTCAAACTAAATATAAAGTGTTCAATAACTCCGGCCTAATCAAAAATTTAAAATAAACTATAATTAATCCTCATTCCACTATAATACCATCATTCATCCAGTCAGTGTTTTTGTATCAACATCACAAATCATTTCAAGGAAGAAAGTCAATTAATATTTTCTTCAAATGAAAACCTCACATCACACAATACTTTTCAGAGATCGGGTACAATATTGCCAGAAATTCAGAAAAAGGCTCCATAATTATCAAATAAAATGTATAAATAATAAATTCAATCACCTATAGTACATTCGATAGTCTTCTTGGTGTGCGTCATCGTTTGACGTATATCCGGGCTTTGGGTATGTCGTATATATTTGCTATTTTGACATATAGCTAACCTAGGCATATTTTTGTATTAATTGAATAAATATAACAATAAGATGAATATTCATTTTTCATAAATATCTAATAATTAACCGTAAACAACAAAGTACAGACCTGACGAGAACTGTCAGTTGGACATTAGGAAAAGATGTGAGACACATTGCCAATAACTACGAAAGGTACGTTTGCATCCTATTTTGAGTGTGCATTCCGATTGATAGGTCGTGTTTGCGCGTGATCTAAACACCACCTAATCAATTTTTTTAAGTCAAAGAATAAGGTTAATGATTGTAATACATTCAAACGGTTCACTATTGTGATATTTTCGTTGTGATTAATCAACGTAATGTGTTAGAAGGACATTAACAATCGATGACGCATACCAAGAATGGTATTATATGAACTCTAACACTAACACGCAAACTGGAATTGTCTTAATTTTTATTTAAAAAATCCGACATGGATATTTATTTCTTGATAAAAAGAATGACTCTATAGAATGTTTCTCAAGTTTTTTGGGCAAAAAATTTTTTTTAAATTAATGCACTTTTTGGAAAACTTGTATTATAATGTCTCCCCATGCAAAATTGGTTAATTCGATTGCTGTGTAAATCTAGTTTCACAATTGAATGTATACTCCTAATGATGCATATCATGCTATTGTTAAATTTCTGTTGTATAATTTATTATTTATCGATTTTATTCGACAATCGGTCTTAATTATAATTATCCCGAAATTATAACGCTCCACATTTCTAGAAGGACTTAATTGTGCAGTTATGGTTAATCGAGTCGTGACAGATGACGTCTCCTCAGTGCCGTAATCTTTCACTATTGTTCATAATAATTATTACGCGACCAGGAGCGCTCAGTTTAGTTTGCACCTCCTAAAGGTGATATCAGACGGTTCACTTTTCGTTCATTTTTGTCTTTCACTCGGCATCTTTCACTCGAAATGATACATCTGAACTCAAAATGCAACAAGAGAGCTGAATGAATTCATTAATGAACCGATCCAACGATGTTGGATTTTTTGCATTCGGTATCATTCACTCCCAGTGAGAATGAACGAAAAATGAACCGTCTGCACACAAAGAGAACGTTCACTCAGATTCGGCTATTTTGTCTCGAGCTCTGTAGCAGCCGCACGTCACGTTACGTCGGTGACAAAATGGTGTTCACCCGAAGACATATTTTAAAGAAGAACAAATGAATGTTCTTCTCTTTGTCATTCACACTAAGTCGTGTGAACATGGAATGAAAGAATAATGAAACATTCACTTGCGTGAATATTTACTCGAGTGAACCGTCTGATATCACCTTAAACTTACTCGTTCATTCTTTTATTTCATTAGTTCACTCTTCAATAAAGATGTAAGTTCACTCGCCAGTTTTACTTCTGTTCCTGTACACTTTCTTGTGTTAATTTTTTTGGATCATATTTCGAATTTTATCAACAAAAATTACTTGTACTATGAAAGAAACGCATATAAGTGAGCGGTTCTTGTGGCGTGACCAGATCAGGCGGCGGAGCTGCCCGTAACGTATTCACTCACTATAGCTATTACAATTCTATCTTAACAACTGAACTAGGGAACTACAGAACAAGGGATTTGTTCCTCTGTAGGAGCGCTCTTTCGAACTAGAGCGAGAAATGCAAGACTATTAGACGTTAACAATTATTTTAACCCGAGGGGAATTGTTCATAAACGCCTTCTATAAAAATTACTTCTCCAAAACACTTGAACAATTGATAGAATAGCTCTAGGTAAACGATACAGGGTTTAGCAGTATTGACATTAATCTTCTTTTCGTATAGAACTTTTTCATTTAGATGAATAGTAAAAATATCAGGACATAAGATTTTCAGGAAATGATTTGGAACAAAACAAAAATGAAAACCACGTCGTGTATTTTTTTATTGCCTGATAATAAAATAAACTCTTATGATTACGGTGCATTGTTAATTAGTTTACAGTGATTACTGATAAATTTAAATACTCCCCTCAATCATAGGTTCTTTAAAATCTATATAGGGTAGACCAACGAAGATTTGTCGAATATTATTTACTGTTCATTTGGTATTCTATTTACGTAAATAGTATTCCACACATTCCATTAATTTGGGAAGAAATAGGTCAGGTTAGTGACAAAACTGATAACTCAATTTTGATCACTTGACATGACATGACATAACATATCCTTATCTGTATTTGAGTAGGGAGGGTGAGTGTAGGCTCACAGCACTTAGGCAGGCCACATGTGACCCATTATACATTCTTCCGGGTTGTTGTCCTCCTAGGTCATCGTCCATCCCGTCCTTCCCAGGAAGATGGACAGGTCACTAGAAGACATCTCCTTTATATCGGCAGGTGTAGGCCAATACTCACCGAACACACACTCTCTTAATGACGATAACTCCAGACACTCGCAAAAGAACTCCAGACACTCCGCATAATACATATGCCTGACAGTTTCATCTTATATTCACACATCCTGCATAGAGGTGTGTCCACTAGCCCCATAGAATGGAGGTGTTTCCTTAGTTGACAGTGGCGTCAGAAATCCTACTGTTAAACGTAGGTTTTTCCTGGTCATCGCCAAATAGTTCTTCGGCGCCAGCTTTCCAGGGTGATCCTGGCAAGACTGCATCCTTTGATTCTATCCCATCTCTTAAATTGAGCATGGGTGTAACGTTTGGCTAGTTCCGCAATTGTCGAAGTCGTTAGGCCGTAGGTCCTAAAATTGTTAGTCCAGCCGCTTCCCTGGCTAAAGAATCGGCAATGCGATTACCTTTACTCCTGTCGGGCCCTTTAACCCACCTCAGGATAATATTGTTATCTGCCGAGGCGTTAGCTAAATCTTGGTGGCACTCTATTACTAGCCCCGATTTGAAAAGTCATTGACTAAAGCTGAACTTTGTGGAACCGTCCTTTAATATGATGGAGCATCAGTTCTCCATTCTCAAAAGAGCTTACCCATAATTCAGCTTACAAAAGAAGTAGCTGTGAATAATTATTCTGACTTAGGTAAACGATTTGAGAAAAAATTACCCCTATGATATTTTTTCTCAAAATCTCTCTAGCACTCGTTTCTACGCCATTGTAAGTATTTTGTCTTTCGAATCCATTTGTCTGGTTTGTTGATAATCTCATTTTGTGTAACGAACGCTAAACGTAGATAATTCTTCAATAAATTTTCTCAAGAAAGAGCAGCTATATACCTTATCCAAATTTCATTCACGCTGGAGCTTTAGCCGCAGACTTTTTTGCGTCGGTAGGTACATATTATCGTTGTACTCGTCACAGAACTACGTTTATCAGAGTCGAATATTCCAATGTAAGGGCCTCGTTTGCAATAAATAACAATCGACTCCAAATCCACGCCAAATCATCATCGTAGTTTTTGTGAATTCGTAGTGGCACTTAGGATAGGACCCTAACACCATTCGAAAGGGAAAATACAATAAAATGTATAGCCTTTATCAATATACAAACTACTAAAGTGACCAAAATGTAAATACTCTACCGTTTCGTGGTCGTTTAATAAAACAAGAAGATTAAATGAATACTAAAACTGACTTATAATTTGTTGTTTCCCGTTTAGAGAAAAATCGTTGTTCCACCCTGTATATTTTTCGGTCGGATAGCAACAAACTATCTATTTCAGCTAAAAACTCAATGATAATAAATTAAACTGTAGTAGCCCTCCCATGATTTATGTGGTAACCTTTTTCTTGTGAAATGAATGTTACTGAAGTGCGAGCACCCCAAATATTTCGCTCTTTTTGACGGATAGGTATTGCGCCTTCAGTGCCGTCCAAAACGTCACATAGGATTATCTTCTTCGTTGTCATCTTCCTCGTCGATCTCATCACAAGTGTGATCGAGACCAGTCCTCAATTTTCAATTAAAGCTCTTAGAAACCAATTCAGAGGTAACATTTTTTTGTCGCACCAAATGACTGTACCATTATTCCACTTTAATATTTCATATGCATTCCTCTTTATGTGGAATTAAAAAAAAATTGTGATAGAGAAAAACGGAAATCATACTTGATATTGCAAGCAATAAAATAGTTTTGTAATGTTATTCGACTGAAACACACACACTCCAATGTATTTTGAAGTCTAAACCTGAATCAAATGTAGATAGGTAAAAAAAATTATATACGTAAAGCTCGAAAGTTAAACAGACCGATACTTGTACATAATATTATATGTTAATAAATAAAACCACGTCTAATTGTCAAAAACTGTAATATTAAAATAAGATAATGTTTAAAACATAATAATAAAAAATATATGTCTGAGTAACTTTCACATGATTTACATTGTTGTTGCTAAAATGTTGTTGCTGTTATTGTTGATGTTTTAACTACACCGCTCTTCATACTGTACTTTTAGTCACAAAAAATGGCTTATTTTCAATGGAATTTAAAAAAAGTAGTGAAATGAGAAACACTGAGCATCTCACAAATGCCACATACTTCATTAGGGTTATCTTCATCTCAAACAGCTTTCCTAACGTCTGTTTTAATACCTGTGTCCGACAATCTTCTCTTTTTCTTTGATACCAATTTCTTTTCTTATATATTGTCTTCTTTCTTCTTGTTATCTTTTAATAGTCTTAACTTTCTTGGCTTCTGTTGTTCTCCTTTCCTCTTCGTTTTCTCATAGGGGTGTATTTTGTAGCACTGTTCACCACGAGACTTTCTTTCAGGGTCTTCAAGATTACCGAACGTATCAAATTGAAAATAAGTCATTTTTATATTTTTGATATTGTGAAAAGATTAAAAATATTTTCAGTTGACAGGCACGCACCATCTTAATAAACAATTCGTTTTTATTAATAAGTATGTAAATAAATAACGTATCTAATACATATATTTATAAATAAGTAATATAAGAGAATATACAAAATGGCTAAGTTAAATATGAAAACTAATTTAAATACGTGTTTGAATGGTCATTAAAACAATGGTCGTTTACAAACGGCCAATTTTCAAAAAGGACTTTTTTCCTAATAATTGAAATAATTATTAACAACGACTGTATTCATTAATGTAAGTTATTATATATATATACGTATTAATAATTGCATGTTATTAGGGAAAGAGTAAATAAAATTGTAATATTTGTATGGTGTAACAAAATAAAACTGATTTTTTAAGTGTTATTGTTTTTGTTTTATGTATCCTGCCATTTGAAAAACCGTAGTTTTTATTTAACAAAGAATTTCGGGTGTCTGTTTTGCGGTTACTGGCAGGTCTCACCTGAACCACAGACCTGAACAACGTTAAGAAATGTTTGTGAAATATTGTCAGTTACTCTACTTATCAGTAGATGGTGACGCCTTTAACCAAGCACGATATTTAAAAACTTCTAATTTCAGTTCCAATCGAGTCCAATACTAAAAAATAGATGGATGTAACTCCAGCTATGTGAGGGTTAATGTAGCTTATAATTAAAAAGTTGTATTTAGCTACTGATAAATAGATGGCAGTAGGCATGGTAGCTATGCTCATAATGTCATAATCCAGTTAAAGATTGAAATTAAAAATAAGACACAGTTATTAATTGAGTTGCTTAGTTCCAAAATTCGACGAATTCATTTTCCAACCCAAATACCTCAATATAATGCAATATCAGTGGCTTCATCTTCTAGTCCTCTACAATTCCACATTAAATTTACACTGCCAATTATGATAAATCCTATCATCTATAACTGCAGTTTTTAAAAGATTTGGTAAAGTCCACAAATACAAGCAGTGCACATAGAATGAAAGCAAATCCAAATTATGTCAGTGTTTTTTAATTTTCTTCTTTAAATCTAAATAATTGACAAGTTACTTTCATTTTCAATGGCCTAGCAGCTATGGAGTTTCCTAAACTGTTACATAACTAACCTAATCTAACAAGCACTGAGTAAACAAAGCGTGAATAATTACTGTTGCCTCTGATGATTAGCAGCAGAAGTGTTTTGATGTGCCAGCCCAGTCATCACATTCCTGTAAAAAAACTTTTCCCTGTTTAACAGCTTCAACAGCTTTTTTTCAATTTTCCAACATTAGACCTCTGTAGATGTGTTGGTTTTTAAAATTTGATGATTGAATTATAGGTGGTAATAATAAATACATTTTACAATTCTACTTTAATCTTATGCGAAAAAATATATATACATGATTTATTTAGCTTCTGACTTTTCAGCATCTGCTTTTATTTGGGCATGCCAGTCTCTATTTTGCTGACCTAAGGAAATTCCTTTCTTAGCATCTTGTTTTCCTATGTAAATCATACAAATACATCCAACAGCTGTAGCAGCCATCATGTAATTAGCTATTTTTATTCTCATTCGATTCCTACATCTTTCCATTGTGCTTTGACTAACAAAAGGGGGCACTTCTTGAACATTTTTGTACTTGCCCGTCCATACTAGAAATTTTTTTTCTAGATTGTTCACCTTGTGGGATGATTCAAGACTTTGGTGTAATCGAACAAAAACATTTGGTATTTTTGGAATAGATCTTTTTACCATAAAGTTTCCAACATAGCTCAACTGGAAAAACATTGTAATTAATAAGTTGTATGTATTCATTCCAAAATTTAAAAAACTAGGTATTACATAAATAATGTAAAGTTCAACATGTTTGAACATTTGCCAATGTCTGTTTTCAGAAGTTAGCCAATTAGTTTGTTTGCAAGGGCACTTGCATATTTATATTGTATTGAAATTTTATATAACTATCCACAATATTATTAAACGTACTTAGCAGATCTTCTAGACTATTTATATATTCAACTGTACTTGCCCTTGCAGAAGTAAACACATTTATTTTTGGACATAAGCCTCTATAAATCTTATTTCAAACTGTTATATCAATCGATGGAAATACAATATATCTTCAACACTTACAGCTTTAAAATTGCTATTCATTTTAGTATATTATAAATTATTTAATTAGTTAGACTCTCCATAGCATTACACAAAAAAACCATAGACTAAGACTATGTCGATTGTCGATATATATTATCTATGGTCGTGGTCGATATGTCGTGCATGGAGAAATATAATCATTTTGTCTATGCATGGCCACCTAGAATAGATGGCCATGGTCTATGAATATAATTTTGTCGATGTCGTGGGTTACGAAATCATAGATAACTTATCTGAAAGTCTATAGTGTTCTATATCTATGGTCACTATTCCAATATTTGTAAGTTCTCTATGATTCTGACTAAAAAGTTAGATGGGACGTGTACTCTGTGCCCAAACTTAGATTAGGAGTAGGATTTTGTGGAGTAGGACCTTATTAGGACTTAGGACACAAATATCGAACGCAGCTATATCTATTTTTTGACAGAACATTATTGACCGTATTTGTAATATTTGAAATTTACCACTAGGTAATTGATTCTTTTATTTTATTTGATAAAAATGATGGGTTTTAATGATATTGTAAATTATGTAGTATTTGATAATCCA
>CAJUYI010003718.1:0-21714 GCA_910591695.1 Galerucella pusilla | reverse complement strand
TATGGTTAACAACTGCGATAACCACTTTACTTACAGAATAGCCCTGAATGTCACGTTGGGATTCCTGTTAAAAATATGAGCATAGTTTTACTTTGACTTATGCATTCATTTGATCTCAACAGGTTGTAGTCACCCAGAAGAATATTTGATTGTCTAAGCCCTACTCGATCTTTCCAATGGTCAGATCTTCTCTTTTATTTGGCTTCACCTATTTCTTCCAATATTACATTGGAGCTGATTCCGCACAAATTTTAAAGTATCAAGAAAGGTAAAATAAATCTATAAAATTTTTAATATTTAAATTCAATAGACATATTTTGTACTTATATGTTTGGAATATAAAAAATAATATAAATATAATTTCTGTGAAAAAAATGAAAAAATGATTTATACCTCTCAAATTTTGGCCTCCCCTGTATATACTTAAGTACTTAAATGTTTTTTTCTGTCTAAATAAACATATTAGAAATGTGTAAGGAGCAGGACTACTATTCCACTGTTTTCTATTTGAAGAACTTACCATACTCACTTTTGTTCTCTACAAATCAAAATGTACTATGAAGGGTCTATAGGGGCCCACTCACTAGGAAGGAAGAATGCGCAGTTGGCTGCATGCTGCATGTTGGCTGTAAAGTTAACGTGTACTTTCATATTTCCCACACACAGACACTTTTGCTTGTTGAGTGAGGATGGACAAGCGTGACATGACGTCGAAAAAAAGATCTTATGTTAATGGCAGTGGCGTGTGTAGTTATTAAGAAAAAGTTTATTATTAAACGAAAACCTCGGTCAAAATGGGTGAAGACTTGGTTACAAAAACGGGCTACGTATTCTCATATTAATCTATTAGAGGAATCGCGACTGGATCTCTCAGATTGGCATAATTACTTGAGAATGAATCAAGACAGGTACTTTGAATTATTATCTCTAGTAGCTCCTTTAAGGAGCATCTATCGGCAGCGATTTGACAAAATATCGAAATATTTTTGGCAAAGAATTTTGAGGTAGGTAATGGATGTATTGAAAATTAAGAAAAAAATATATCATGTAGATTAATGTTGAACTTGGAGTTCTCATCGAATAAAAACTTTGAAATGCTAACCAAATTTTGTTGAAAAAAATACGAATCATGAGGTAATTACACATATTAAGCAAAGTTTGAGCCCTTGTAGAGAATTAAATATGGAATAAATGGAAAAACTAATTGATAAGAAGTCTAATTTGAAGCTTTATGAATACTATATAAGAATCTCAGAATCCTCAAAGTACTTATGACCGTACAATTCCTTATTGAAATTCTGTTGCTACCACTAAAATATCGGATAAAAATCCATCGCTCGCTTTTCTATCCTTCTATGACTGACATTGTCTCTCTGCTTCGGTAGTCGCATGCCGTTCCATTGTTGATACTGACGAAGCTTATAGAGTAGTACGTGAACCAAAATCCGCTTGGACCGCTTGGCTACCTACATGTTGCGGAGCTTTCATATTTCTAATAAAATTTTCGTTATGTGAACTTAAACGTGAGGACGTAGGGAAACAAAAAAATTACAAAGCATAATTGTGCAAGGTTGAATTTGGTAGATGCCCCTTAATACAAAAAGAAAACACTCGTATGCGGCAAGCTATAACGCCACACGAAAGACTCATTGCTACATTACGATTTTTGGTAACTGGAAGGTGCTACGAACATCTGAAATTTTCAACAATAATTTCACCTCAAGCATTAGGTCGGGTTATTCATACTCTTAGATCATTCATTTTTTGGAAAAAATGTCCAATATAAAAATACTGAACCCGACACAGTACTGGTAAAAATATGAAACGTGCACAGACTTGTTGCACTTGTTTCGTTCTTCGTCGTTCTTCCCCGTACGATGAGCACTGCACACGCTAAAAATCAAAACTATCCTGATTCCGACCAAGCGGATTGCGCATTCCAAATTTCGAACGGCGGAAAGCCATACACACAACACTTTCACTGTACCCCGTAACATGCGCATTCAAGCCTTCGCGCTTCCTTCCTAGTGAGTGGGCCCCTTATTGCACTGTTTTGGCTCCAAAATTAATAGATACAGTCACAGCATAATAAACGGTTTATTATGCTGTGATACAGTCCTGAATGGAACTAAGAAGTGACTGATATGAACGAATCAACCGTTATCGGCAGGTTATCTGCCGCACCCTGTATAGAGAGAAAATGTTTCGAGACCGTGGAGCAAATCCCATTCGTCAATAATATAGGGTACAGTTAAATGATAAATATTCTCTGTTCTGTTAAAGCAGTTTTAAAAAACAAGTCAATCTGTGTTTACTAATGAATCGTGCTTTGACCAATGTATTAAATTTGTTAACAATATTATAACTGTTAACAATATTATAACTAACAATGTACATTTCGAATTTCTAAAACACTCTATTATAGTTACCTACTTTGCAACGAGAAATCACTTCTTAATTTTTTGTACTAAAATTTATGTAAACGCCTTGTAAATCAGCAAATCAAAATGTACGGTTTTGTAAAAAGCACGAATAATGAATAATCTTGGCTATGTTGCTATATTTAATTTTTCTTTTATCCCTATTATATAAGTACAAATTGAATTGTAAATATTAGTCACAAATAAAATCGGTTGAATTTATGTATAAATTTGCACGAAAATAAGTTTCTCTATAATTTAAAATTTGTCTCATTCAATTATTCTAAATTTGACAGGGTTTCTAGAACGTTGACTACAATGTTTAGTTAGACATGGAACGCCACTGCAATAATAAAAGTTACAAACATATGAATATTAATTTGAAAACTATCTTTTGTTTTATTGTATTTTTAAAAACAAAGAACCTCAACTTTCCCTTAAGTGTACCCGCATATATAGAACTTCAAACTTCATAGTCAAATTAAATTTGATTGTAAACTACATACTTCCAAATACCAAAGTACTAAACAATGGTCCAAATAGATCGCTAGCTTGCGTAGATATCTGCAAGATTTTTGTAGATTTGTTTTAAATTCATTGTTGTCATTTATACGATAGTAACATTAGTTGTCACCGAGTTTATTGATTAAATCATTCAATCATTCATCACAACTATGTTTTTATTATTTACGTGATTATTGTTATTTTTTTTTGTAAATATTGTATCTTACTTTTATGTTTGTCTTTTTTTTTGTTTATATTTTACCTTTTAAAAAAAATTAATAGTTGAGTCTTTATTTCCCGCATTCAGATTATATATTTTTGTTCCTATGCATCTCCAAATATTTGTTCAAAATACATTTTCTACTATTCATACTAATGTTTTGTTTCACAAAATTCTAGTAGAGGTGGAAAAAGGGGAAGGAAGAAGAAGAAAGTTAAGAAAGTTGAAGATAGACACCAGATGGGTGAAGTAGTTACTAGAGAGTTTGCTGCAGGCTCTCAGCCTCCGGATTCTAGATATGCTGATATGGCACCAAAGTAAGAAAATTCATTAATTTTATTGTAAATGTTTATTCACCAATCTTTATTTAGACATTGGGAAGAATTTCCAAATGGAGGACCACCACAATATCAAAGAGCTCCTACTGAATATGAAAGACCACCACCTTATTACTACCCTGGATCTGGGTAAGTTAAACATTTTTATTCGTGCGAGGTTTGACGTATCGTTGTGTGATCTGTCATTCTTTTGTTACTAGTCAGTTGACTGTTTTAACCAGTTGTTAAACCACAAATATCTACAGAATTAACCAACTGACATGAAAATTTCATGGAGACTTTATAAGGAGATCGTCATAAGGAAAAATGGTCTGTTTTTTCACCGCAGCGTCGCCACTGCAAATCCAATAAATCATTCCAGAACAACCGACTTTGACAGGCATGTACTGTAAGTAAATTGGTTGTCAGACAGACAACGTCAATGAACAATGTCAATGCAATAAATATTTTATTCAAATAATGAAAACTTTACAAATAACTCATGGCGCAGTCAGTAAATTGTCTCTACATGGAAGTAAAAAATTCAATAGATTGTGGAGCAAATGAGACAGTGGAAGACAGGAGGAGTCCTTGTTGAGGAATAAATGTTTAGCATGAATCTGTAAGTCACTTTTACTTGTGGCTTTTTATCATTTTTGTTTCCTAACCTCACTTACCTCACATACTTTCAAATAAGCTAGTAACCAATAAAACATTATGAACTGATAGTGTATGCAAGGCTTATGATTGGCTGTTATTGCTCTGCAGTCATATGGTATTAGATTTAAACTGGCGCCCTCTACCATGACCAGAAATTGGAATACACGGAGTCTTATCTTGTATAGTTTTCTTCGAGGTTATTTACTATTTATTATTATTATTTGTAATTTATTATTCAACAGATTAGGGCATATTTTTGATTAATTTAATGTTTTTTTTTCAGGGAACAGTAAAGTTTGAAAGTATTGTCCTAATCATTGGAAGAGACTGAGGGTATTGCTGACTGATTTGGAACTGTACCATCACAAGAAGAAAAAAATAGGAGATGTAATCTTTATAGTTTATTTTAGTTTTAAACACATTTAAGTTACTTTCTGTATTTTGTATTATATCAGTGTAGTTACGATTCATTTAAAAGGGGTTTAATTGTAAAAAGTTGTTTAATAAGTATCTTTTTAATTATAAAAGGTAATTTATGTTAGACTCCTTATTACTCTATCGATTGACAGATATACAGTCGTAAGCTCAATTTTAATAGAGGTTTCCATAATGTACAGAAGCAAGAACAGTTTTTCTGTTCAACTGAATTGAAAATTCATTAATTTATATTTAAATGAAAGTATGGTTATTGTGATATTTTTAGATTCCCAATGTTCATGAAATTAATATAACTTTTTTAAAATCATTATCCAAAATTATACAGATAATATGATGCCATAAAAATATATGAGAACAGTATAACTAATTTTATTTTTGAAACATTTTTTAAAAAAGTTATAAATTTCTCATGAATGTGATGAATGTGAATCAACCTTTATTCAAAGTAGAAATGAATACTGGTCAGTTTTCGATATTAACTTTAATTTTGATCTCCGAAATTTGACTAGAATTTTTATAGAAGTATGTCATCTGTTTAGTACGGCTAGTCAATGAACAAATTTATACTCGTGCAATGTGAATCAAACAACCCTACGCACTTTATCCAAATTTTTTACAGTAATTCTGAAAAGGCATAATTTGATTAATAGTAAACTTATACAATTTATAGTCTTGGTGAATTTTTTGGTACATATTTTCCATTATTTCTTCAGTCTAGCAAATTTTTTCCGGTGGATTCCAAAAACAAATGTGTCGATTTATTTTCCCGTTTATAAATCTTTTACATTTACTAAAATAGTCATCAAATTTACCGGAAGAAACAATCTTTCTCATCTCAAGTCATGGAAAATACGTATGGCTGAAAATTAACGGACCTTGTACCGTCCTTAAAAATATATGAATTGTATTCAAAGTTTTTGTTGTAGTTCTTCTTTAAAATGGTAAATTTTACAGTTAGCAGCTTCTCCTCCTTTTGACGGCAATTCAAAAGAAGCTACATGAGAGAATCTTTATTGTAATCCCTCTGGCTCGTCTATATTCCACCATTTCCCATTTTTAATATATCTTTCTTGTTAAATGTTAAAAAACATACTTTCATTTTCTCTGGAATAACTTCTTACCTATTACTATTTCTTATACCACAAACTTTTTTAAAGGTTTTTTGGCAAAAGGATCAAATTTAATATTGCACCTACTCAATCACTCAAAATATTTTCAATTTAAATTATATGGCTGGGAAAATAAGTACCAAAAAAATTCACTGCTTTCTGAACTATCTTGTTATGAGCCGCTAATAAGATAAGTTGAAGTAAGAATTCATGCAGGGCAAAAATGAAGAATATTTTTCATTAATTTTTGAAAAATATCTGTACTTTTTTTCTTCAAATGACAAACATTTATTTTTTTATATATAAAACTCAATATAAACTTTTTTCAAAAATTAAAGAATGTTTAGTGCGTACCCTGTATTGAAATGGTTGTAAATATTTGATATATGTTTAATTATTTTAGATTTGTATTTTTTTCTAAGCGAAATTTTAAAATGAACAAATTAGATACCTAACTCTTTATTAAGACTTTCAAAATGCTCATTATTTGTTTGAATAGATATTTTTAAATTTTGGATATTTACTGTTTTCCAATGTTTGTTTTGTCAGTTTAGGCAAAAATTATTGAATTAGTATAATTATTTTCTCATAAATAAATGTTATATAAATTTTTCATAATATAACTAGTTTAGTTAATAGAAGTGTGATTTTATTTTTGGTAAATTAATTATCAAAATAATAAAATTACATTTTCAGTAATTTCACAAATACTATACAAATTGGACCGAAGTCAAATTTTTTTTTAATGTCTCGGGTGTCGAACTGTCCTCAGATTATAAATCTTACTATTTTTGTTTGCTTTTGCACTAAAAGCTCAATTATCATTCAAAATATTTTTACTTACTGTAGTCTTTGTTTAAATATAATTTTATTTGAACATTCAAAATAATATGTAATTGACTAACTTTGAATATAACATGAATTGATTAAAATTTGAATTGTGTTATCTGAGGACGTTTTTAATTGGGTAATATTTTATATTGGGCACAAAATAAGGTATCCATTGATGTATTCTAATTCCAAATATCTTATTCCAGTTTATAGATGTAACATATGTATGTGTTCAATTATAATTTGTGCTCAATTTTTATATTATAAATTGAAGCCAAATTTTTGCCATATATTCTACTGTATTTAAAGGTATTTATTACTTCTAGTGTTAAATAATTATTAATTCCAATGTTTATAATAAAAATTTGAATGAGAATATTGAGTTTTTTATTTAATAATTCTAATATCTGTCTCTTCCCATACTTGCACCTTTATTACTCAGTCTTCAATTGATTCGAAATTCCATCATCTGTTGTTAGACACATGTAGGCTACATTATTTCGAATGGAAGCCATTTTCACCATCGAGTTCCATGTGAACAACAACTAGAATAATTCCCCAAGACCCAAACTGGATAGTCGATGCTACAGTGGATATTTTCAGATGAACTAGCAAAAAGGGGGAGTGAAATACTTTTTTGGGGGCTGGAACCGTTTTGCGGTCAGTAGGCTTAAACAATCAAATATTCTTCAGGGTAACTACAACCTGCTGAGATCAAATTGATGCAGAAGTCAAAGTAAAACTGCATTAAGAATTTAAACAGGGATCCCAACGGGACATTGTCGCCTTAATGGGCACCTGAGAAAGGTCAAAATAGTGGAGGAAGAAGAATATAGATTTTGTGACAAAAAGAAACCTTCAGAATCATAGGGCACAGCACCTAGGAGATTACTATATAGAAGAGTGACATTCACCTAAGCTAAAGCCTGCAGATATCCGAAAGTTCCTAAGGGAAATAGGACTAAAGGAGCTACTAGTCTTTACTCCTCTCTCCTCAGAAACTAAGTAGAAGTAAGGAGGCACGTTAGATCTTTTAAGTCTCAGTGAATGTCACTCAGAAATAATTTTTTTATTATCGTTGCAATGCAATTCAGTATAGTTATTCTTATAATCTTGGAAATAGACCATATTTAATTAAAAATTAACTAGGACCGATTCAATTTAGTTATTTATAGATGGTTTTCATTAATTTGTCTAGAAATATTTAGCGAGCGGTAGTAATTTAAGCTTGTTTCATGTAGTATGATCTAATAATTCAATTTATGAACAATTAAGGATAGTATGATTAAAGTGGTAATTAAAAGGGCTACATAATTTTAATGTAGCACATTTTACTGAAAATGTGGCTAGGTTTATAGTGCGTGGGTGAATAAACCATCACTGTAATTAAATATATCGATGTGATTCTATTGAATAATAAAAAAAATTGTGTTGTGTGATTTGTTATTTGCAATGCCGACGTGATATACTTAAGTATTTGTAAGAATCGGTAAACGTGAGAGGTGTGTAGTATAAGGTATAATAAATGTATACAAATTCAGCACAATTTTTATTGTGAGACCGAAAAGCCCTGCATGAACTTCGAATTTGGGCTTAGTTAACGTTTGATACATTAATTTTATGTTAATTGTGCTCAACAGCCCAGGCACTTGAACCAAATATTTGTACCTACAATTTCCAATGTTTTCTACTTCGATTTCAGAGAATTTTGTGACCTAGATATATGCCACTAGTTTAATTTTGAGTAGGTAGTTCTAATGGTTGTATTATTACCTCTTGTCTTTCGGTCTGCGTACTAGTAAGTTCTAACAGAAGCAGAGTATGTGAGTAGATGTTTCATCTATTAGATCACATTTTAGAAAATTTTACCGACAGTAAATCTCTCATATCTGTATTAGAGTAATTATTATGTCTGAGCATTTTATTACTTTCTGTTTTTTCACAAAAATAATTAAAGTATTATAAAACCCAGAGATTATCGAAACAATAATGTTCTGTGAAAATCATTTGTGACTTCCCCTTCTATTATGTTAATATTTCTTAGGCTCCCGCCCACTACTTTAACATATTTCGAAATTAACAATTAAATAATGGATCATGTAGCTAATCACTAAAGTAAGAAGGAAAATTAAATAAAGACATCCAAGAAAAGACATCAAAGGAGATAGTAGATATAACAAATGTGGGAGAATCAAGACAGATGATCAAAGTAGTTAATTTAATGAATATAATAAAAAAGATGATAAATAAAATGGAACAAGGACAAGATGGATTAAGAAATTATATCTTGTTTCAAAACAAAATGGAGCATGGATTTGATGAGTTAGAAACATAAAATGAAACAAGAACAAAATGAATTTAAAAATGTAATGGAGCAAGGACAAGATGAATTGAGAACTGATATTAAACAATTAGGAAATAAAATTGAAGAGCTTCAGAAGCAAATAGAACAAAAAAATATGTTAAAGAAAATGAAAAAGTGAATAATGGAATCTTAAAAGTGATGAGAAAAAAAATACGTAAGAAATTAGCGAGTCCAATGATTATTGTAAGGAAAATATTTATAATGTATGGGGAGAAACAGAGGAAATTGACCAAAAGTAATCGGGATAAAATATAATTAATAGAACAAAATGTGGAAGTATATTTCCAGAAGATAAGGCAAAGAATCCAACAAAAATATGTAGAAATTATAAGAAAAAATTGGAAGAAGTTTACTAAAAAATGTTAATGGAAGAGAATATAATTATGGTTATTGGAAGTGGAGAAGAGGAAATGAGGAAGAAACAGAAAGTATAACTATCATGGAGGGAATATTAATGGACATTTTGGAAATAAAAACGGAAATAAAATTTGATATATCAATTGAAAACAATTTAATGCATCTATGGAAAATTATTCATATAGATTGTAAATTTTAAGAGTTTATTTAAAAAGGTTAATTTCAAGTTAATGATTATGAATTGCTCTTGTAGTTTAATTGGTTTGATTATAAATTTAAAAATATTATATTGGTAGAGTTGGTAGAGTATTCAAAAAAGATATTATTGAATTATTTGAAAGATAAATAATCAAAGATTATAGTTGAAATCAATATAAGGTGTAAAGGATTATGAAAAATTGTAATGAAAGGAATGTTCTAGAATATGCAAAATTTTTATACAGTGTTTTACAAAAGTTAAAATTTTCAGAACATTCATTTCAAGGGTATAGATATGAAATTTAAAATAAAAACAATAATTCTTCATATCAAAATTTGCCATAAATAGTTTTTTTTGCGCGATCGATCTTTTTTGTTTATTTACAGCATCGGTTGTCAGGATGGTAGGTTGTGTTTACTGGTTTCTAAGTCTAACACGTCGGTAAGTGATTCACTTACCGTTCAGACGTCGGTAAGTACATTACTTAAACATTGCTGTCGACCGGTAAACAACCCTTACCGTTCTTGATACTTAATATACTATAATATATGAAAATAAAAATCATGTAGTGTACCTAGCTCATTTATTGTTTAAAAATGTTCAATATTCCTAGAAAATTCTAGACAATTTTATTAAGAAAATTTAATAATAAAGGAATAATTTAGAACCACAACCTGTAGAGGGGAGTAAGTAGCTGTACATGTACACATATAAAATCATAAAATAAAATAAAATAATAATAAATATAAAAATCCATACAATATGCAAAATGTTTAAAGTAGAAGAACAATGATTTATCTTTAACGTTTTTTAAAATTTCAAACAATAATTTGCTCAGTACCTACAGCTTGAGCATTTATCGATGTTCGAGGGTCATTGGAACAGAAAATTTTTGCTATAAGTATAGAAAAAAATACAGAGCATAACAGTATTTTTTAGTATATTTGCTGTTATAATTTCATTAACTTTCTCGTCAGTATTATGACAAACTCGTGACATTTTGAAATATTAAATATTTGATACGTCAACATCGAAATAAATAAAAATATATCCATGGCAATGTAATAGAGTGATAATTTTTCTAAAAAAACTCAATTGGAGCGAATTAAATTTTAACAAATTCACGAGCAAATTCACCTATGTTTACGATTTCAATCGAGCTATATGTAGGTACTTGGAAAAAGATTGTATCACGATTTAATCATAAGATCCTATCTACACACAGAGCTACACGGTATGAGTAATTTATGTTAAATTACCCTGTATATTTAGATAAGATAACCGCAATAAAAAGATTGGATCATCACGTTCCAATATGATATTTATTATAGTTTTGAATGCAGTTTGTGATAATATAAGTAATTCACAGGTGACTTTCGGTAATAATTTATACTGCCAAAATCATTTGCAGATGTGAATAATAGTGAAGACGACAACTTTGAAATAATCACTTGATGATATCACAGCAAAAATGGTCGATTATACGGAATATACAGATACTAACTCATATTTATCCGGTAGTATCTCATTTAGTGCCGCAGGACTAGCAGGGGTTTACGAATTAACTAAGAGTTTTATAAACAGTTTGTTACCTGAAAATTTTCTTGAAAAAGGTGAGAAATTTTTTGTCTTAAAAATATTAAATTGGTTCTACGTGTTATTCCGAGAATAATATGGCATCAACCAAACGCAGTAGTTTTTGATAACAGACAGTTAGATATAGATACCTCAAAATGGAAGTAGCTTTATTTTTGATAAATAATATTAAGAATTTTTTTTTATTTGGACCAAACTCACTGATTTCCAACTGTCAAACCACTCTGTAAATTATTGTAAAATATAAGTTTCTAATGATATCAGTGGAACAACAAATAAGGTTACAAGTTGAGAAATATATTTATTAAATATGATTTGTTTACTGCAAATAGAGTAATACAAAACAAAGAATCAGTGAAAAAAATATTAATAGTGGTTCGTCACACTTTTCTTAAAAATGCGTAACCGGAAAATCGGATTGACTGGCGGGGCACGTAATTTTAAATTAATACAAGTTTTTTGTTTAAATAGAAAGTAAAATAATTATTATTATGCTTAGATCATGTTTTCAAGAGTTTCAATTCAACCAACTAATGATTGGTTATTTATATTAGAATCAACGTATCAACTTAAAAACACATGAAATAAAGTGACATATGGAATGGGGAATCACAGACTGGTCACCTTTTTCGATTCCTTCATGTACAGCGATTTCATAGGCGTCACTTTTGTGGGACAATGAAAAACCACTTCAAAAATCATATGTATGACGTTATACCCCCCTCCCCCCTATGGTAAACCCCACCCAATTTTTTAATTAGGAAGTATAGGCTTGTGATATATCGTTTGAAAGATCTCTTCATTATCTATTCTAAACAGTTATCGTTTTCAATAATTAAGATATAATAAAATCAAATGTTTTCTTAAAAAACTGTTTATATTTTGTAGTATAGTTTGTTCAACCATCCTTTGCCGTTATGTCATAATCGGTGACGTATTCTGCTGTTTTACGTATGTCTTATATTTGTTTGAATGTTATTTTACACTTAACCTCAAAATTATAATCAATGGCATATGTTAAGAATTGTTTTGAAAATATGACAACTGAATTGTCAAAAGTAACAGATAAAATTTATGTCGACCTTAGATAAGAAATACGCCAATGACGTCATAATTCCGTCTCATCCATTTAATGAATGAGAGAGCAAGCTGGACAATGTATGACGTAACGGCAAAGGATGGCTGAACAAACTATAGCTGTTTCATAGAACCAACAAATTCGGATAAATATAAATAATACCGGGGCTAGCTATAAAATAAATAAATAAAAGTAAA
This sequence comes from Galerucella pusilla, assembly GCA_910591695.1. NCBI lineage: Eukaryota > Metazoa > Arthropoda > Insecta > Coleoptera > Chrysomelidae > Galerucella > Galerucella pusilla. The sequence goes on along the minus strand of CAJUYI010003718.1, from coordinate 9,423 downwards.
TATGAAAACATTACATCATAAATAATAGTTATTTTTCCACTATTGGAAGTGACGTTGACAATTATTGCTTCTTCTAGCCAACTGAGAAGTTGAATCTATCTATTAGTGGTTAATAATGTTTTCTATTATCAATATAGATCAATAATAAACAAATTCAAATATTTTGAGAATCCAGGAAGTTCAACAAGAACTTGTGCAACATAATTTTGTATACCCAGGAGATTTTCTGCCTGAAATTACCTATCAAGATAAAATTATTTGAAGAAAAATGCCATTAGTTTAAAATTCGCGCTCAATCAAATATGACTGATGACATAACGAGAACGTTCAAAATATATTGAAAACTGACAGTGTCCTTGTCAGTCAGACGACGGAGTAAACGCTTCTCGTGGGCGTTTGTGAATTATTTTTAATTTTTGTCTTCAATTTGGCTGGTAGTGGAAATAGCTATTTGTGTATTAAGAGCGGAAAGTAATATTTTGCCGCTTGAGGCAGAGAGTTGCGGAGCGCGGGCAATCTGCCGAAAGCGGCAACGCACTTTCTGCTCGAATTGCACACAAGATTTTTTCTACGATCACCTTATTTTTAAACAAATAATTAAAAAAACATGAAAAGTACAATTTATTAGAATGTGATGTTGAAAACATGTAACAATTACTTATTATTTTTATTTATTGAGAATGTTTGTGACTTCTTTGCTTCATAACCCACTGCTTCTAACTTCAAAAATGCAATCAGTTTAGTGTATTTACTGATGTTAATATCATTTTTTACTTGCAAAGTGCTTCGAAGCATCGAATATTGTGACCACAAGGTTGAAGATTTTAGAGTTTTGGATTTTTCGCCAAAATAAGTCAGAATAATACAATCTCCGAAAATTTTTTACTTTTCTTTGAGCGGCACCAATCCATGAAAATATTGTATTGTTTTTCGTATTTACCTCTGGATTTAGTTGGCAGAAGATTAAGAGTAATATTTTTAGCAAAATCTGCTATATCTGTAGGTGTGCTTGAAAATTCACTGTCACTATCCATTTTTCAAATAGCTATTTATAAACAGACAACTTTTTTATAAACTGAAAATGGAAAAATGACGTTTCATTAATTCCATAGACTACTATTTTCACAAAATAGTAGGTAGGTACTTAAATATGCAATCACTGTTGCATCTAGGTGTATAATGCATTGCCTACCTTCTGACTGTTATATTTCTACTACGTAAACTTGTCCGTATAAATCAATACTATGAAAATAGGAATCTGCAAAAACGATCAAGAAAATTTTCAATCTTAACAACGTTATATTTGTAATAGTTGTAAATATTAATTTTTATCTTGAACTAATAAATAAATCCTTCACTGTAGTATTGAATCAAAATAATATCAATGTATGAGGTTTAAATTATTTTATAATTTCAATAAAATTAAACATATAAAATATACACCTCCATCTATTTGTTGCTGCAGCGTTGTAAATCCAGTAACTTGTATAAATTGTAGATGTCAGTCAAATTATATAGGAATATTTATTAATTTCGTTCGAAATATCTTCAAATATTAATATTTCAACTAAAATATTCGGACTGCTCTACATTTTGTTTTAATATATCTATTACTTACTACCTTTGTTTAGTTTATTGTAAATGAAAACAGGCGAGCGGAAAAGTACGCTCTAGAGCGTAAATAATGTCAATTATGACAGATCGCGGAAAACATCAACTTTGCGGTTAGATTTGAGTGTGCAAAAGTCTACTTTGGGTAGTGATCGTAGGAAAAGCTTTTGCCGGTCCCTGACGTCCATTTTGTTTTCATTTTTCCAATCGCTCTTTTATAATACAATCTACCTTGATTTCGTTACTATGGTAACAACGTTTCGATATATTGTCGAGTGATGACAGTTCGTTGATTTTTTATTTGTCGTTTATGTCAAACTTATTATTTTATTTGGTTTTAGTTTTGTTAATCACTTTGTTATAAAAAGTAAAATAAAGAATTGAGTGTATATCGAAGTGTACCTTTTAAAAAAAATATTGTAAGTCACGCACCCAAAAATACGTGTTTTTTACGTCTCGACCTGAAAAACACTACTTTCCGATCTTGTAACGTAAATTACTATTTCCGTCGACCGTGTATTAACATATGCTATTAACGTTCTCAAAATTAGACAAAATCATACGTTAATGACACCAATTAATGCATGATTTACCTACATTACTCAACGATTTTCTGCAGGCAACCCAACGCACATCTTATATTATATTATATTGACATGTATGCATTGACATATGTATATTGACAGTTTGGTACCTGTGGTGTAGGCAACCAAGCATACATTTTAATTTTTGACGTATCAAACAAATAAATACTTTTAGTTTTTAAATATTGAGAGAAACGAATACAACTTATACAGTCGACGGAAAAGCTTTGTAACTAACACGAGTATTAAAAGGGCAATTAACAATCTCAAAAATTATCTCGATTGTTAATGGCCCTCATTAATACACTAGTTTGGTTGATAGTATATTACGTAACTAGTGGGAAGTGTGAAAAATCACTTCAGCACAAGTAATGTACACTATTTTTCCTAGGACCATGCGATAATTGTAACAAATATTGTTTAATGTAATGGTTTTTAAAAAATAATGTTGACATCGGTGAGGGCGGAAATGAAATTCACTTTGCAACGAGTTATGTACACTATTTTTCCAACGGCCATAAATATTTAAACAGTACCTTAGGTTTGGTTTATCTTGTTTCGATCATTTTCATTTGAAGTCGAGGCAGGGGTGTTGAATATTTTATTAGCCACTTCTACTTTATTCGTCAATATATTCGATCGGAGAAAAATTATTTTACTTTTACCATAGCAAAGTAATTTCTATGGTTACCACTTATACATTTCAATATGAACATAGAGAAACCTATCTAAACTTACTTGATTACATCTTGAATGAAATATTTTTTATGTCATACTAGTTCATTATTGTGTTTTTATTGATTAGTTACCAACTATCTAATGTCGTACTTTATGGCCCGCGCGGGCATAAAGAGAAATAATTTTTTGTTCAACTTATTTAATAACCATGTCGTAAGCTTCTTTAGACTTTTTTGGCAACAGACTTACAGTTGCTTTCTTTGCTTTTTCAATAATTTCGTCAGGAATTACAAAATCTTCGTTCATTTTCATTTTGACTTCTAACTTTGACACTTATAAAATTTATTGTGATAGGTATTATGACATTTACGTTTGTCAACATTCACCTATTAATTCAAACCGGATTTTTTAAAACACTGATTTGTATTGAGATTGGCTTCTTAAGACGTCGCCCTCAGTGCATAAACATCTATTTATACCCTTGGTACATAAATAACTATTAATTTATTTTTTAAATGTGAATCCACGATCGAAGGAAAAATAGTATGTATAATTCGTGTGAAAAGCATATTCCCAAACTCCTGTGTTACCGGACTCGTCTGGTAATTATCACAGTCGTTTGGGAATATTATGCTTTCCTCACTAATTATACAATATACTAATATACACCATGGTGGTGAAGACTTTTATAAGCCTCGCACATTACTCCGCTCGTGGCAAAGCCCCTCAAGAAATAATTTTGGTGCTCGGTCAGTGGGTCAGTGATAATAGTCTTCTCCAATCTTCACCACCTTGGTGTATAATATACTATAACTGTAGATGTGCATAAGATAGTGTTTTATTCACGCAAGAAAGCGTTTTTGAAGTGGATAAAACGCAAATAAAATACGAATGCAATACAACGTTTTTACCACAAGCCTTTTAAATCAGATTTCACCAAAAAGCGATAATATGCTTCATAAGTGTGGATAAACCTCCAATTATAATATGCTTGATTACTTTTTAGGAACGCTGGTTTGGAAAGGGAACACTCTTGAATTTAAAGATGGATCATCCTACCACGATTTGTTAAAAGAATATTGGAATATTATATTTTTATTGGTGTTTATATTAGCTCTGGTCCTATTTGTACCTCTCTGTGGTTTAATTGTATGCTGTTGTCGCTGTTGTGGATATTGTGGCGGCAAGGCCGGTGCAAGTAACAAAAGAAGAGATCTCAAGTTCAAAATTGTTCTTGCTGTTTTATTTACCATATGTTTTGGAATATTCATGTAAGATATATTTCTATATTTATTAATTTACATGTTTGACATTTATGTTATTCAATATTTTTCATATTCTGTATTTTACAAATTTTTTCATAGTTTTTTTTCTCCATCAAAGTACAAACATCATTTTAATTGCAGTATCATGCATTTATCTTGAGGTCTATAAAAACACTGTTAAATAGGGAGAATTTTGTGGCCACTTTTTTTATCTACACTGCTCAACAATTTTTTTTATCCGGTATCTATTTCTGCGACTGAGGGTAATGACCGACGCCGTGATCATTCTACCCTTAATCGGATATTTTACCGAACCCACTAATGTTCCAGCCAGTGGTAGCGCTCTCGAGCCCAACATCCATGGACTCGGAACCTCCGTTTTACTTCCCCTCCGAAAGACAATTTGAACAATTGAAGTGGATAATAAAATCATAACTTTTATTTAAAAACGTTGTCAAAGCAATCACACTGTATGTTGTGTATAGTCTATATTGTTATGGTTTGGTAAGTAGGTATGTTTTTTTTATAAATTGTATATGTATAAATTTTGTTTTTATTATAGTGTTTAATACTTACCTTTTTTGGAACTTTAGTTCTTTACGCCAGGTTATGTTTGAGCGACCAGGGGTCGCGACGCAAAACATCTGACCGTTACGCGTTACGTTACGCTGCGTTATGTTACATTGCTTCGTTATGTGCCTTGCTTTTGCGTGCTTAGGCCTCCTTAGTCTGTCTCTCGTTTACGAAGCAGCGATTCATAATAATAAATATGCTCCTGCCCGGATTCGAACCCGGGCCGCCCGCGTGCAATGCGAGCATTCTACCACTGAACCACCGATGCTATATTGAAATTCTATGCAAAGCTGGTATTCGCAGTGCTAGTGATCTACTTGAATTTGTTCGGATACATTTTTACTATTATTTCCATAATTGTTTTTGCGCGATTAAGGGGTCTAGCACATTTACTTTTCGAAATACAGGGTGCTGAAATTTTGAAAACTTGAATGTTTTAATGCGATAACTTTAAAATGGATGGATAAATTGATTTGACATTTGGCAGGTTGTTTTTAAATTTAAAAGGGCATATTTTGAAAGAAATTGTAGTTTGTGCAACTAGTGTGGATATATGATGGCCATATCGCACGAGGACGAAGTTTGAGCACGACGCCGTAGGCGGAGTGCTCAATCGTTCAAGTGCGATATGGTCAATCCACACGAGTCGAACAGCATATTTTTTCTACGACCCACTTAAGAAAAAATCTAGAAAATAAAAATTTCTATAAACTGTAAACATTTTACAATTAAATTTTATGTTTCCACTAATTTTGTGGTAAACGTACAGTTCTTGAATGTCCAATTTGTATAATGCTACGGTTTCATTTTTTAAATATACGATGCTGTTATTAGTTGATGTTGCCAGTCGGACTCCCTCATGAATTATTTAAGAATGAAATTAACAATAAAAAAAAACTTCCTCAGGGGGAATTTAACCCGGGTCTACTGCGTGAGAGTCTGGCATGCTTACTACTCAACCACCAAAGAATATGCAAATCGTTTATCTATAACGTCAGATGTATTACATAATTTTTGCTTAAAAGGAACTAAAGTTCCTACCGTGTGTCCCGCGACACGTTCTACCTTTTTTTGTTTATTTATTATTATTTAAATTTTTATTCATATCGGAGTATCCTGCCAAGGATATGCCGACGATATTGTCATAACAGCCAGGGGGAAATTCGAAAACACCCTTTGTGATATTGTACAAAAGGGTCTGAACTATACAAATAGCTGGTGTAGATAAGTGGGACTTAGCATCAACCCCACTAAAACCACCCTGAAAGCCTTCACTAAGAAAAGAAAACTCAACCTCAAAACCATGAAACTTGATGGGAACAAGATTGAATGGAGACAAGAAGTCAAGTATCTAGGTTTAACTCTAGACAGTAAACTCCTGTGGAACAAACACGAAAGGGACATTTCATACAAGGCAAAAATGGCTCTTATGGTGTGCAGAAATCTGGCAGGAAGAAACTGGTGTTGTAACCCAAAAATCCTAAGCTGGATGTACACTGCCATAGTGAGACCAATCATCACTTATGGAGCCATATGCGTGGAGTAGTAGAACTAGCCTATTGACGACGAGAGAAAACCTCTCCAAAATTCAAAGACTAGCCTGTATATGCATTACAGGAGCAATGAGAACATGCCCAACGGCAGCCATGGAAGTGATTCTCAACCTCACCCCTCTACATATGGTGGTGGAAAGTGTTGCAGAAAGAACAAGATACAGACTAAGTAGAGAGGGAATCATTTAAAAAAACCACCTCCTCACTTCTTCTTAGAAATCAGACAACCTGGGACATGCCACAAGACGGTATGATGAAAAAGTATAACTTTTCAAAGAAATTCGTTACGGAATTGAGCAACAAGAAGGAATGGGATCCAAATACCATTACCAGACTTGGATAGAATGCCATTCAATGGTACACAGACGGTTCAAAAGCAATAGAAGGAACTGGAATAGGAGTGTTCGGGCCAGGAACCAAACACTCTGAAAGCTTGGGAAAAACCCCAAGTATCTTTCAAGCGGAAATCCACGCCATAAGAAAGTGCGCCCAGTTCAATATTGATAAAGGATACAGAAGACGAAGGATTATCATAATGTCGGATAGCCAAGCAGCTATTAAGGCACTGAGCTCTTGTGTAATTAGTTCCAAAATGGTGTGGGAATGCCTACACAAACTCAATGAACTAGGCGAGAACAATATAGTCACCTTACTATGGATTCCATAGAAGGAAATGAAATAGCAGATGAACTAGCAAAGAGGGGGACTGAAATACCTTTCTGGGGGCCTGAACCCTTTTGCGGAATCAGCTCCAATGTAATATTGGAAGAAATAAGTAAAGCCGAGCAAAAGAGAAGATCTGACCATTGGAAAGATCTAGTGGGGCCTTTATACAATCAAAGACTCTTCTGGGTGACTACAACCTGTTGAGATCAAAAGAATGCATAAGTCAAAGTAAAACTGCGCTAAGAGTTTTAACAGGGATCTGGGCAGACATTCCACAGCAGTTTATCAATAATTTAATAGATAGTCCCCCATATCAAGTAACAGCATTAAGGCGAGCCTGACTTGGTCAATCACGGTATTAATTTTCACAAACAGCATAATGAAGGAGCTTTGTATGCTTTTATTTTACTTAATTTGGCTTTTTTTTGGACGCATACTTTTCTTTATTCAATATTTGTCTTTAGGGTTGCTTTTATTATTTTCCGAATAAACTTTCATTCCGCGTAAATACCGTTCTTTCACATATTAACAAATAAAATGCAGAAATTTTCATATTATCCACTTCAATTCTTGAGCAGTGTGATATAACATGAACCTTGGTTATTAGATATTCGTTGAAATTATAATAAAAGTAAAAGAAATATTGGAATGGATTCCAATTAACGGTAATAATGAACTTATTTATACTCCCAGCTAATCTCAGCTAAATCATGAGTGACAGAATAGTATATTCTTCAACGAGTGCAGAATGATGGCTATTATTCACGCGGATGAAGTTTCCGAAACGAGGGAGCGCAACGAGTGAGTTTTGGAATCATCCAAGTGAATAATAGCCATTCTACACAAGTAAAAGACTATACTTTCTCCACGACTAAAAAGAAAAAACTTCCAGTGAGGATCGAACCTCGATCGTCCGCGCCATAGTCAACCACCACTAGGCTATAAAGCATATTTATAAAAATGTAAAAAGTAAATATATATAGGTACGTAACTCATATTTTTAATCGGAACCCTTACATTTATAAATGAAATTAATTCCGAGAGGCGTACATATTCACTATCGCTACTGTTGTACTTTTTTTTTCTCTTATAATTCGTAAAATTATGAATTTATAATTATTTTGACGTTTCAAACGACGCGCTGTCAGAAGCGATTTGCGTTATTAGGTATTTGACATTTAAAGAGACGATTTGATTTATTCATTTTAATTCATTTTAGCGTGAATTCTGATAATAATAGAATGTGATTGGCTAACGAGAGTGAATTATTTTTATTATTTTATTATTCAATGGTGTGAAGAATTTTTATCAATGCAGCTAAATATGTAAAAATAATTTGTGCGTTATTATTTAGTCGTGGAGAAAAGGATTTCTGAAGTATTATTAAGTACTATCATGGTACCTATTTATTATAGACCATGGAAAATGTATCGAAACTAGGTAATTAAATATACTTAGTGTTTGTTATCTCTTGAGTACCATAATGCGTTTTTTTATATAGTTAAATTATCCACTGCAGTGAAATGATATCTAATGGTTTTTCTACTTCCAAATACTGATACGAATTAATTGTTTCAACTCTTACTAAGTACAATTTTTTCCATTATTTTCTAAAATAAAAGCAATTAATTTGTGGAGTTTGCGTGTTTATTGATTTTATTCGAAAGTTATGGTCAAATTATTTCAGCTTCTGAATATTTGGTTTAACATTGACGTTGTTCTGAACCATTCTTAAACTGCCTTGATTTTCAGGCATAAATTATTTATTCCAAATACAGTTTTCATAACAATAAAATGTGAACTATTTTTAAAGATAATGTTAAAGGGGAGAGAGAAAGAAGAAGGAGTGGCGTGCATCTATCTTTTATTAGATTCCCGCGATAGATCATTATTATATATTATTATATATATTTTATATGGACATTATTAACGCACGCATTAATAATTCCTATCACACGTGTTACGTACAAAATTTTATCTACAACTGTTTATTAGTATTATTAACAGTACCTATATCATAGAAGTACAAAATTCAATCCAACGTATTTTTAATAATATCAACTGCAAACATAAAGTACTGTGTATCATATTCTGTGACCATGGCAGCAAAGGCAAACAAAGCTGTGGAAATAAACTAAATTAGTTATGTCACTAAATTGTCAAATTTGAGTGAACAAAAATCTATAAAAATGAGTTCAAGCGAAGACAATCTCCTTTCGGAAATTGAAAATGCAGCTTCCAGTGTTATTTTAAATATTTAATTCTGGTTTTAATATTTTTATAGATTCATATTATCGCACTAGTGTGGTAATGTATTCAAAAACGCACTAGGGTAATATACGTCATTATGACATTGAAAATAGTGTCAAATCGTACCCGTTATATGACAGTTGTAGATAAATCTTTTTAACGATAGGGGGGACCGCATTTGCTTGAATTAATTGTGTCTTCCAGCAATTTTGAACCCCTCATATTAATGATCATTATTAAACG